>ML275242.1:0-34961 GCA_005239495.1 Nicotiana undulata | reverse complement strand
GAAATTCCCTCCCTTCGGATTATTGTCGAAGCAGAAATTGAGGATGATGAATGGGTCAAAACCCGATTGGAACAATTAACTCTGATTTATGAGAAAAGGATGGCCGCAGTTTGCCACGGGCAGTTGTACCAACAAAGAATGGCTCGCGCCTACAACAAGAATATGCGGCCTAGGAAATTCAAAGTAGGGCAACTTGTTTAAGATGTATCCTCCCACACCACGAAGAGGCGAAAGAAAAATTCACCCCGAATTGGAGAGGTCCATACATCATAAGGAAATTGCTTCCAAAAGGAGCATTGTACTTGGGGGACATCGAAGGAAATGACCCCGAAACGGCTGTCAATGCAGATGCAGTCAAAAAGTATTATGTTTGATCTTTTCGTAATGATGATACTAATGATCGAAATGACGAAGGATTTCATTCATGCTACCCCAAACACTATCAATTTTGTAAACCCTTCGAGTCGGTTACTCTTCCTTGACTACCCTCTTTGGAACTTTAAGTGTGTTAAAAAAAAAGAAAAAAATCAAAATGAAAACAAAAATGTCGCCCTGAACTACGTTCGACTTGATTCCGAAAGGATACGTAGGCAGCCTCTCCCTGGGGTTCAGTCACACCAAAATAAAAATCCACATTCCCCCAAGAGTTTAAGCTGGGGCAAGTGTTAAAAATTCGGCAATGATCTGCCTGAAATGTTCCAAAGTTGTAATTCAATACAAGCTCTTTTCCCAAAAACCCTGTTCAAGTCCTTCCAATCAATCGGCGACGAAAGGCCAGAATTGGAGGATACAACTATTTGGATCTAATACAAGCAATGAGAGAAATCAAAATGAGAGGGTCTCATCGGTGAAAACCCACACGGGCACCATAAGAAGATGGTAGAAAAGAAACTAAAATGAGGGAGTCTTATCGGTTAAAACCCACACGGGCACCATAAGGAGATGGTAGGAAAAGAAATAAAAATGAGAGAGTCTCATCGGTGAAAACCCACACGGGCACCATAGGGCGACAGTGAGTAGAGAAACTAAAATGAGAGAGTCTTGTTAATGAAAACTCGCAAAGAGCACTACAGGGCGATGGAGAGAAGAGAAATGAGAGAGGTTAGTCAGTGAAAACCCGAAAAGGGCACTACTAATCGAAAAGAGGATGATTGGTCACTAATATCGACATGGTCTGGGGCAAGGTTTCTCAACCTCGAGTCAAAAGTCGTGACAAATTTCTGAGAGTCAGGATGGTTTATATAGATCAGGCATCCAGTCCAAGACGCATGTCATGTTCATTGAAGGCCGCATACACTCCAGATAAGTCCTTCTCTTTTCCCCCGAAAGGGATATTTTCTTGTCAACATTCATTGCCTCTATTTCTTTGTTATTTTTCTTTCAATTCCTTTCAGTCTGTCTGACTCTATTTCTAAAGCAAGGCAAAGAAAGGATGGCATACTTGATTTACGGGGTTCTCGTTTGACGTGAACTTACATGTAAAAGGCACTGAGCCTCATCAAGAGCATCGAGTCAATCCCGACTGGCCGCAACGGTTGACGCTTTAAACGCAAAACCCTTGAAAGGAGAAAATCAAATTGAAGTGCCTATAAAGACAAATGCAGTGAAAGGTTGAGTCCCACGTGGCTAACCATCTCGACAAGGTTTGAAAAGCTGAAATATTCCAAATGCCCTAAAGTTAAAGTTCCAAGAAAAGTCAGAAATGAAAGACCAATAAAGGCGAAATAAAGTTGGAAAGGTTAAGTCCCGCAACTAACCGTTGCAGCAGAATTTGAGGGGCCAAAACTTCCCCGACACATGGGAAATCCAAAAGAAAAAGCGAGTGAAAAGCCTATAAAGGCAAAATAAAGTCAAATGCCGGGTCCCACGAGAACGATCGTCATGATAAAATCTGGAAAATCCAGGGTCCACAGGAGTAGAGATGAAACCCAATCCCCAGCAAGCAAGCAAGTGGTCGAGATCTTCGTCACAAGAACTAAGATCAAGCTGTTGAAAATAAAGGACGTAAAACCAACCACCGTTTCAAACTAATGAATTGTTCTTTGTTTGAAGGAAACAAGTGTAACTCAAAACAACCTTGCAAAATGTAAGTGTAACCAAAAGAAAAGGCGCAAGAGCTAGAAGAAGCTCTGCGGCAACAACTCCAAAAAGGGAAGTTTTCTCCAAAATTCTTTCCCACATTCACTCAAAATAAAATGAAAAGAAAAGAAGAAAAAGATGTTCAAAACAGCCCAAATCTAAAGTGGTATAGGGTCCCAATCCCTAGCTACACCTTTCCCAACATAGGATATTACATCCCTTAGTTGATGCCAACATAGGGTCTCCATTCCCTAGTTGATGGCATCATAATTTGATGCCGACATAACTCGATGCCAACCTAGGATATCCCAGTCCTCAGTTGATGCAAACATAGGGTCCCACTCCCTAGTTGATGCCGGAATAACCCGATGATTCTTCCAACATAAAGTCCCACTCCCTAGCGGATACCGGCATACCTTGGTGATATTTATGACAACAGCATAACATGTTGATCATTCCCCGACACTGGCATAACCGAGTAATCTCTTTTTTCCGGCAACAACATAACTTGTTGACCTTCCCAGACACCGGCATAACCTGGTGATCTTTCTTGACAACAGCATAACGTGTTGAACATTTCTTGACACTGGCATAACCCAATGATCTCGTTTTCCCCTGGCAACAGCTATAACCTGTTGACCTTCCTAGACACCGGCATAGCCTGGTGATCTTTCTTGACAACAGCATAACCTGTTGAACATTTCCTGACACTGGCATAACCAAGTGATCTCTTTTCCCGGGGACAGCATAACCTGTTGACCTTTCTTGACACTGGCATAACCCGGTGATCTTTCCTGACAACAGCATAACCTGTTGATTATTTTCTAACATTGGCATAATCCAGTTATCTCTTTTTCCGGCAACAGCATAACCTGTTGACCTTCCCAAACACCAGCACGACCTGTTAATTTCTCTTTGACAACGGCATAACCCGTTGATCCTCCTCAGACATCAGCATAACCTGGTGATCTTTTCTTAACATCAACATAACATGTTCACCGCTTTCAATAACAAAACAATGTAGATTTCCTTACAATAACTCACGAAGTTTTTCTACTGAAAACTGGGGCAGGAAATTACGTTCGTTTGTTTTGATATTTGTGCAGATTACATTTTTAGGACATAGGAACTCGAGACGACCAAAAGAAGAAGTTTTGATCCAAAATAATTTTAAAAAAAAGAGGAAAGAGAAGATTGAATCCAAAAGTGCAGAAATGGGGAAGATATGGAATATTCAGGACGAGATTGAAGTCTTCTGTCCAGTATATCCTGCCTTGATCCGAGGAACGATAAGCCGAAACTAGCACCTGCGGCTAACAAGCATCAAGATCCAGGTCAGAGTCAGCAGAAGATCAAGACTCAAGACCAAGTCTTAGATAGGAATCTTGTAACTAGCAGCTGATAGGTTTAGTTAGTCTTTCGTTTTGGTACTTTGGTGTAATAAGGAGATCATAAACAATAACAGCAGCATCCGCAGTGAAACCACAGTTACCCGGTAGTCCCAACTACCAAAACTTCGAGAACTACACTGACCTGATTCCTTTATAGCCAAGGATATGTAGGCAACCTTTGAAGCAGCGTTCGGTCAAACTTCTCAAAAACGCTTCACGATGGAGTATGCGAATGGGTAAAGTCGTTTATGGCTGCTCACTTTGTCTTTGCCCGAAAACCCTTCGTGTTTCCAAGTAAAGAGGGGCAGCTGTGAGCACGTGATTTTTCACCCACCATATACTCCTACAAAATTCAATAAAATAAATTAATTTTACAAATTTTGTTAAATTTTATTGATTATTGTGAATTGCCTTGCATTTGCATATTCATAATTCGTCTTTAAAATTATTTAAAATGGCAAGAAATTATAAGTTTATTATTTGTAATTAATTGAATTAAGTAGCAAAAGATGATGATCATTTGATGTAATGTAGTTTTGATAACTAATTACTAAATTAATCATTTTTTATCTGACAAAGCTATAGATTTACTTAGGTGTATTGGATCAATTGTTCTATTCCTAATTAGTCTATAATTAGACAAAATAAGGACAAAATTGATTGTTACAATCTTTTGAATTTAATTAGGTTTGTTTTTAATTGGATTAATTAAACCTAAAGTCCTAAAAACCGGATTGGGCCAAATGACCCAAGCCCAAACCTTCCTCTCTACGCCCCATTTACTCAGGCCCAACCTATTAAACCCGGCGGCCCCAACCCCATCCAAACGACCCCATTTCGTCTAAAGAACGAATCCGAGCCGTTGATCAGAATAGATCGAACGGCAGGAAAATCCCACAACCCCTACTATAAAACTGTTCCTAAGCCCCCTACCCCCCATTCACTTAGAAGTCTAACACCCCCCCTCCCCCTTCCCCTTCTTCTCGTCTCTCTCTCTAGAGACCGGCTGGTCTCCGCCGCTACTCCACCGTCCCTCCGCCGTCCTCCGTCGGCCGAAAATCGCCTCTGGCGGCGGAGCATCACCAAATGACCCCAAATTATTACCAGACAATCTCCTCCTCCTCCTCAGTCACCTCCCACCATCTATTTCACCAAAATCCCACCCAAAATCTTCCAATTTCAGATGTAGGATTCTGAAACCCTATTTCTCCTATGCTCGCTGATTCAAGGACTTTCAACGACTCGGACCTTCATGAGTCAGTTGCTCTTGACAAAGAGCAATTGATTCATGAGGGTTTGACTCGTTCTCAAACCCGCTGGAATCCGGTCAACTTGTTCCCACTTAACCAGGTGTTTTCCGTCTTCCTGTTGTTTGCTAAAATCTGATCACTTAGGTTAGAGTTTGGCCTCACTTGTTTAAATTTGAAAAATGTCTGGTTAAGGCCTGTCCTTCTTGTTTCTCTGTAAATTTTCTGAATATGACATCATGTTGTATGTGATTAACATGTTCGTTAATTTGATTTCTCTTGTGATTTGTTTAAATTCTCTTCTACTATTTTCCTATGCCTATTCATGTTTCTTTTGTTTAATTAAGTTCAAACTCAGAATACATTTCATGTTTATCATGTAGAAGTTTCCGTTAATTAGTAATAAAGGTTTCCTGACAATCACGATAATCAGCATAGTTCGGTTTATCCCTATATGTATTGTTCCTGTGATTCCTTTCTTCATTGGATTAGATTATTTATTACAATTGTTATATTCATCAATCTGCTAGAACATACTATTTCTTTAAGCATGAACACTTGTTAATTAATTGCCTCATAATTCACCTGATTAGGTTAATAATTAGGATTGGTCGACTAATTAATCATGAGCCGGTGTATGGTCATGGATTAACCTAGTGTAATTAACCTAGCCTAATCCTATTAAATATGACCTTCCAAAAGACATTTAGTTAACCTAGGTCAATAACTCCTTTAATAAGCAGTTAAGTCCTGAATTCTAATTAGGATAATTAGCTAGGTCTATTTGATTGAAGCAAATCAACTAATTTGAATTCAAGAAAGTTAAGTTAACTAATCTTTATTATATTAATTAAACTAAGAATAAACTGATAACTAACTGAGAACACCTAGTAATCTTAATTAACTAGAGAGCCTAACTAGGGTTAATTAACTAGAGTTAATAGATAACCCAATCAACCTTAACCCTAGTTACCTAAGGGTAATTTCTAAGGACTTTAAGGGGTAGAATAGGATTTTTAGTTGAGGGAATACTGGGTGTAACAACCCAAGAACCTTTTAGAATAAAGAAATCAAATTTTATGGGGTTAAAAAGGGTAATTTCAGGGGGTTAGAACTTTCTAGAATGGTGCAGTTGTCCCAAAAGGATAGGGTTGACAGTTGTACCTGTACCTTTCTTCAGCCTATTGGATAAGGAATATGCTAAGCATATCTTATCCTAAATACCCCTATAAATACCTGACCTTATTCTCTGATTTGGGGGGATTTTTTTTGGAGGAAATTTTAAACTTCTTAGCTACTGAAGAATCTGAAAATTAGATAACAGATTTTTCTATAAACTTTTTACAAAAAGTTCTTCTAGAATACTGTTTTTCCTTACTCTACAAAAATAGGAAGTATTAAAAACACACTTAAACCATGAGTACACACACTTTTTGAGAAGATCTCGTTTCTCTCGTGTTGATTTCTCTTCAAATTCTGGTTTGGTCAAGTCTATTATGGGGGATTCAGTTTTGAATATTGCTGGTTTATACTGTTGTTGTTGTGTTGAGCTTCATTAAGCTCTGGTTTTCTTTGACTCTATTGAGTCATTTATTGCTGATTTTTCTCTGAAAGGTATGTAATCATGATCCATATTGAATGAAATCTTTTTCTTGTGTGAATCTGTCTTTATGTTGGTGTGTAGTTATATTTGGTTATGGATTTCAAAGTATTTGTTAGTTTGGTGCTTCCTTTTGTTAAATTTCCTAATAGTAGGAATTTCTTGACTAATTTCAAAATATTTAAAGTCATTTTGGCATAATGAGTTACTTTGATAGTCTAGTCACATCTAGCACATTCATTAGATTAATTTGATATCCTCTATGTTTGTATCTGACTATGCCCATAAGTTCTAATCGAGATTAAATCCTAAAGTACGCATAAAGGGTACATGAATCTGACCTATTCATGGTCAGATGCATCCCCATAGCTATGCATAAAAATTCTTTTGTCTTTGTTGAAAATTTGCAGGTGTTGGCCCTAAGATGTTTAGTAGCAGTAGTAATGAATCTCAGCTTAGTTTAGGAATAATGTTGTTTTCTTTTTTACTAGCTGTAATTTCGATATGTTGATTCAAAATATGTTAGTTGTAAAACAGAGACCGAACATTTTTAAATTAATATTCAATTTGTGTTACTTTATTTATTGATATGAAGTTGGGCCAACTTGATAAATGACCCGTTAAAGTTGGACCCCCAGGCTATTAGGCCTAAAGGGGATCAAAGTCCCAGATGTCTTAGGGCTATGTCTTCATTTCAATATCAGTACAATATAGATTTCTTTTTAGAATTCAAACGTCTTATTTTACAAATTTCTGTATAATTTCGAAAAGAATTCATCCGAAGCTCCCAGTTTTATTTAAACAAAAGAGAACCTGTCTCAATCCTATGATTTTCTTTGAAGGTTGTTTACATCACTTCGGATAAATTTCGATCTCTTGTGCAAGGGCGAATATATATGAGTTATGAACTAGATAACATGAATTCGTACTATTCGAAATTGATAAAACCATTTAGTTGGGTGATTTAGTATAACTAATCATGATTATTAGATCTTTTAAATATGTGTTTGATCCTTTAAATTTGCAAAATAAGTAGTTCTGCTTTTGAGATTCTTTGTAAACCTGTCAATGTAGAATGCTTCTAATTAATTAGCTTCCTTCTTCCACAACTAGTCATAATTAGGATTGTCCAAAGTGGTAAATGGCCAATTGGGCTAAAACATGGCCATAGCCCAAAAGCTTGCCTTTAGGGTAGTAAATCTAATTTCTAGATGATTTTATACATATCTTATGGGCTGAGGATACCTCTTTTAGATTAAATTATAAAACTTAACGAATAATCCAATATTGCTTCAAATAAGCCTTTTCGTGATACATAACCTACACTCGGGTGTGGCAACTCGTGCCCCCGACCCTAACTTAAAACAATAATAAAATCACACGTAGCAATCGGGGGTGCATTTCATGTGACGCGGTTTTGATGTGTCTAAAAATAACAAGTGCACGTCATCGTGACTTGTCCCACGATAAATCCATAAACATCAAAAATAATTTATATACATACCCCAAAAAAGCTAAAATACCTCTTTTAGAAAAAATTTGAAAACTTAGAGAATAATTGAGTATCGCCTCAAATAGGCATTTTAAAATCGTCATGACCATAGTCATGACTATATAATCTACACTCGGGTGTGGAAACTCGTGTCCACGACTCTAACTCAAAACAACAATAAAAATGGCATGTTGTAATTGCGGGTGCATTTCATGTGGCACAGTTACAATGTGTCCAAAAACAAACAAGTGCACGCTATCGTGACTTGTTTCAAAGATAAATCAATAAATAATAAAGGCGATTTTAAAAATCAAAAACGCTAAATACACAATAGACTAAAATACGTAAACAATCAGATAATTTAGGCCAAATATATATAGTAAGTGACCGTGCTAGAACCACGGAACTCGTGAATGCCTAACACCTTCTCCCGGGTTAACAGAATTCCTTACTTGGACTTCTGGGCACGAATACTTAAAACAGAGTCTTAATTTCCTCGGTTTGGGATTTTCAAAACAAAACAGTGTCCCGGAGCATTGTCAAAAATCTGGGTGGCGACTCTGAAATAATAAATAAATTCCAAATCCGAATAATGTCACTTAAAGTGGAAAAACTCCCTTATTACCCTTCATTAATACGGGTAGTGAAAAAGGAGGTGTGACAGGGTTTGAAACGCTTATGGGTAAATTAGACTGGGTAGCGGATGATGATGTCACGACCCGAAATCTCACATTTCCGACCATGACTGCGTCTAACGTTGAACCCGCTAGACAAGCCAACGTAAACTACATGTTACATGTTAATATTTTCAAATCAATCCAACAGTTGTAAAATTTAGTACTCTTCAAATCTTAACTGAAATAACCAACATACTTTATAACTTTAACGGCGGAAATGTAACAATACTATAAAAATGCGTAATGACATAGTAAAGATAACAACATCGCATAATCCCAAAACCGGGGTGTCACAACCTCACGAACTATCTAAACTGAGTGCTAAATACAGAGTCTGAAAAGAAATATATAATTGTCTTGAAACTAGGAGAAAAAGTAAGACAATGAGCTCTGGGCGGACTGAAGGTGACTCCCTCAGTGCGGTCCACTGGGTCCGGATGCGGGATCTGCACAACATTAAGAAGTGCAGTGTAGCATCAGTACAACCGACCCCATGTACTGAGTAAGTGCCAAGCCTAACCTCGGCCGAAGTAGTGACGAGGCTAGACTTAACAATAACGATAACATGTCCTATTCTACAGTAGGTAACAGGGATAATACAAGGCAAGGGATAAGCAGACAAGTAAGGTATACGGGAGCAGTAAAGGGGGGACAAGTAAAATTAAACAGTCAAATTGACAGATAGAAGTAATCAAGGGAGGCAACCTAACACAATAGCCAACGAAAAAAGTATGAGTACCATAAATGTGAAACCATGGCACGACATCACCGTTCATGCTTTTACTCTCTTCCTTACAATGCAATGTAATCAAATATCATGGCATGACATCACCCTTCGTGCTTTACACTCTTCCTCACTATGCAATGTAATCAAATATCATGGCATGACATCACCCTTCGTGCTTTACACTCTTCCTCACTATGCAATGTAATCAAATATCATGGCACGGCATCACCCTTCGTGCTTTTACTCTCTTCCTCACAATGCAATGTACAATGTAAGGCAATGTAAATCATTGCACGACATTAACCTTCGTGCATATAATCAATGGAAATCATGGCACGACATTAACCTTCGTGCTTATAATCAATATGAATCATGACACGGCATCACCCTTCGTGTTTTACACTCTTCCTCACTATGCAATGTAATCAGATGTCATGGCACGACATCACCCTTCGTGCTTTACACTCTTCCTCACCAAACAATAACAGATATAATGGCAAGGAGTACAACACAGTGGAAATAGACAGTTCAAATCACCCGGCAAGGGAGAAACATCAATTAATAACTCAATATATGTCCGGCAAGGGCCTCAACTATAATCAATTACCTCAATCGCATACTCTACACTTGGATTATCATTCGTATCAACACTTCTCAAGCTCAACAGCCAATGCTTTCAATCAAGAATAAATTACTAAGTAGAGACAATCTCATAATATGCTAAACATGGAAGAAATACTGCAATTTCTATCAAACAGACTCACGTGCATGCTTGGCACACATTGCATAGGTACTCGTCACCTCACCTATGCAATGAACATGATGATCACTTAGCACATAGCAGATAATACTTATTCCCTCACCAAATTAGGCAAGACACTTACCTCGGTCCAAAGTATAGCAATCAACCCTCTAAGACCGTCTTTCCTTTATAATTCGACTCCGAAACAACGATATCTAGGCATAATTAATTCAATAATATCAATAAAGACTCAATAACACAATCCCATAGCCTAGATATTCAATTTCTAGCATTCTTCCAAAAATACCAAAATTCGACCCCGGGCCCGCTTGGTCCAAACTCGAGGTTCGGACCAAAACCCAATCACCCATAACCCCACGAGTTAAAATATATAATTTGTTTCAAGATCCGACCCCAAATTGAGGTTGAATCACCCAATTTTCCCAAAAACCTAACTCTACCCAAAACCCCTAATTTCTACTTTGATTTTAGGATTTTAGGCCTAGATTCTAGTGATTATGGAAGAAAAGTGGAAGAAATTGGTGTTAGAATCACTTACCCAAGTGTTTATGGAGGGAAATTAGCTTGAGGATCGTCAATGGGGGTGGGAGGAGAAGAAGAAGGCTGAAAATGTGATATTCCCGTATGGTATTCTGTTTTTGGGGTATTTTTAATAACTGGGCAAAATTAACCTTCGCGTTCGAGGGCCCCTGGCCGCGTTCGCGAAGGGTTAGCTGCTGGGACCTACGCGTTCGTGGAGCCAGGCCGCGTTCGTGAAGGTCTGACTCCCTAACCTTCCGCGTTCGCAAGCCTCTGCCCGCGTTCGCTAAGAACAAACCTACCTGACCCCAGACCCCACCCTATAACACTACGCGTTCGCGAGAGGTGCGTCGCGTTCGCGTAGAGCAGTACCCCCATAGCTTCGCGTTCGCGACCGTACCCGTGCATTCGCGTAGAACAAAACCCAAGCCACACTAATTACCCTTCGCGTTCACGAGCCCTTGGCCGCGTTCGCGAAGGGTATTACACCAGACATCAGAAACAGGCCAAGAACACCAGATTTTTCATGCATTTCACATCCCGTTAGCTACCCAGAACTCACCCGAGCCCTCGGGTCTCAAAACCAAAAGCACACGACTCCCAAAATATCCTACAGACTTATTCAAGATTTTAAATCATCAAAATATCATCAAAATCAACGAATTAAACCTCAAGACTCATAGAAATTTCTTAAAACTTCATAAGGCTTAATTATTCCGATTTTTATCCGAAACCCGTCATTTCGAGTCCGTTTTACACCAAATTTCATAGATAAGTCACATAACATATAATAAACCTGTTCCGGGCTCCGAAACAATAATATGGGTCTGGTAACACGGTTTTCACATAATTATTCATTTCCAAAATCCTTTATCATTTTCAGAAAATAATTTTCTTTAAAAATTCATTTCTCGGGCTTGGGACCTCGGAATTTGATTCCGGGCATACGCCCAAGTCCCATATTTTCCTACGGACCCTTCGGGACCATCAAATCATGGGTTCGGGTCCGTTTACCAAAAATGTTGACCAAAGTCAACTTTATTCAATTATTCAATTCAAAAATTCCATTTTAATCAAATTTTCACATAGAAGCTTCCCGGCTACATGCCCGGGCTGCACACGCATATCGAGGTGAGATTAACAGAGGCTTTCGGGGTCTCGGAACACAGATTTAGCTGGAATTACTTAGGATGACCTTTTGGGTCATCATAGATGAACGGTCAGGTTTGAAATAATTTGAAGGGATATGAATAGGAACTGGAGTGGGATTGCTCCTGTTGGGAGAACGGTTACTTACCGGGTCACCTGCAAATCTACAAGAGTATATTGCGAGCACATATGTACAAATTATTGCGTAAATTTAGACATGATGCACATTCCCTTCGGACCATGAAGACTGTCTTTGGACGGTGATGATGATGTCCTTATACCATGACGTCACGGGCCATGAATTGTGCAGTAAGGGATTCACAGGCCATGAAATGATGTTCTCGGGCCATGAAGATGGTGCCTCCAAACCATGACGCCATTGAATAATGATGTGCAAGTTTGAGAGATCCTCAGGCCATGGCATGATGTCTTCCCGCTGTGAGGATGATGCCTTCAGACTATGACGCCTTCAGACAAGTTGGCTATATTTAAGCCCATGAGGTGTAGAGATATGATGCTAGAAGTAACAAGACAGAGCTTTGTCTTGTGAAGTTGAGGGCAAAGCTTAGACCGAGAGAAGAGATCAATGCAAGAGAGAGACAATGCTTAGTCTCGTGCATGATTCGGGACAATGCTTAGTTCCATGCAAAGAGATGGTGGTGCTTAGCCTTATGCAAATGGAAGGCAGGGCTTAGCCTCATGCAAGATTCGGGACGGTGCTTAGTCTCATGCAAAGAAAAGGCGGTGCTTAGCCTTATGCAAATGGGAGGCAGGGCTTTACCTCATGCAAGTCCTCAAATCTGCTATGTGATCAGTGACCTTCTTGGATTTGATGATTACATCGTCAACATACACCTCTATTTCTTTATGTATCATATCATAGAAGATAGTTGTCATATCCCTTATGTAGGCAGCCCCATCTTTCTTAAGACCAAACAGAATCATTTTGTGGCAGTACACTCCCCATGGTGTAATGAAGGTTGTTTTCTCTGTATCTTCTTTGTCCATCCAAATCTGATGGTAACCCGCGAAGAAATCTACAAAGGACTGGAGTTCATGATTGGTGCAATTGTCAATCAAAATGTGTATATTTGGCAGTGGGAAATCATCCTTGGGACTTGCTCTGTTTAGATCCCCCATAATCAACACAGACTTTGAATTTCCCATCTTTCTTTAGAACCGGCAAGATGTTGGCCAACCACGTTGGGTATTCAACTACCCTGAGGACCTTGTCTTTGATCTTCTTGGTAACTTCCTCCTTGATTTTTATGCTCATGTCTGGTTTGAATTTCCTGAGTTTCTGCTTCAGTGGCGGACACATTGGATTTGTAGGTGACTTGTGACCTACTATAGATGTGCTCAACCCTGTCATATCATTGTATGACAATGCAAAGATATCCTCATATTCTTTCAGGAACCGAGTGTATTCTTCTTTCTCCGAAGGTGACAAATGGATGCTTATGTGGGTTTCCTTGATGGTTTCGGAATCTCCCAAGTTGACTATCTCGGTCTCGTCCAGGTTGGACTTGGGCTTGTTCTCAAAATTCTCCACTTCTTTGACAATTTGCTCAGGTATTACATCCTCTTCTTGTATTTCCTCTGAGTCATTGTCCTTCTGTTGTGTTGTCTCATTACATGTCACAGTCGTTGGTTCATCAAGATAAGAAATAGTAATGCTGTAGGGATAAATATATCAAAAAAATAGTAATAATAAAACATCAAGCCATTAAAATGTCAAACAAAGTGATTTCAATAGCTCTAATAATGTTTATCGAAATGGAACACTAAAAATATTATTTAAAACAAAAGTTCAATAAAGAGGAAATCATTTTCAAAAGTAAACAATGCTATCAGCCTTGCTACCCTGGGACTCGTCGGGCCCTTGATGGTGTAGCGGTCCAGTTCTTGAGAAATGCTCCTTTCTCCACTGTCTCAATAGTAAGGCCTTCTTCCTCCTCCTCCTCAACTATCACATAGCAATCCATATCATTATCTTCCAAAAAGAAATTCCTCAACGCAACCAAAGCTTCTTCTTCTTCCAATCCCCATATTATATCAGCCTGATGGAAGGTCTGATTCAGGTGTGGCACAGGTTGCTCAATAGAGTAGTATGGACCAGGCCATGGTGGTGACCAATTTCGATATTCTTTCCAGGTGTACTGATATCCTAGCCCAAAGGTTGTACCATGATGTTTCAGTTATACTAGTTTGACGACACCTTGAAGATTCTTGCCAAATCCCTTGCCAGGTTCATATCCTCTCCATGCCAATATGCTTTCTATTTTGCTACTCCACCACTTATCCTTCTCGATTGTGTTAACACGCTCGATGAGATGGTAAGTTTCTCCCCTAGCTTCCTTCTGTTATCCACCACCAGAACAATCTGACTGGTGTAAATGGGATTTCTTCTGTCTCCATGGATGATCACTTCTTGATGATTCCATTCAAATTTTACAGCCTAGTGCAAAGTAGACGTGACAGATCAGGCGGCATGTATCCAAGGCCGTCCCAGCAGCAGATTGTAAGAGGCGGATATGTCTACCACATGAAACTCAACATCGAACCAGGTAGGACCTGTCTGCAAGCATATATTAGTTTCTCCAATTGTGTCCCTTTAAGACCCATCGGACACCTTCACATTCCTAGTCCCTGCTCGTATTTCATGTAGGTCCTTACCCAACCTCTTCAGAGTTGTCAGCGGACATATGTTGAGGCTTGACCCTCCATTTAGCAGAACTCTGGCGATGAACTTATCTTCACATTGCACGGTGATGTGTAGTGCCCTATTGTGGCTCAATCCTTTAGGTGGCAGCTCGTCTTCATGGAAGGTGATCTTATGGCTCTCCAACACTTGCCCCACCATGTTAGCCATTTTTCCGCTAGTAATGTTGTTGGGCACATGTGTTTCGTTCAGTACCTTAATCAAAGCATTCCTGTGCGCCTCGGAATTTTGTAACAATGACAAGATGGATATCTAGGCGGGAGTCTTATTCAGATGATCAAAAATAGAATACTCCCTTGCTTGTACTTTCCTCTAGAGTCCATCTGGACCAGTTTCAATGATGGGTTCTTTGTTGGAAGCTTGCTTACTTGTTTCTTCCAAATGCTCAGGTATGTAAATTCTTCCCGTTATGGTCATTCCTTATGCAGCGCCGGACTCTTCCATCTTTGCTTTTCCCTTTCTCATAGCTTCGGCAACATAATCCCAAGGTACCACGTTGGAACTGAAGGGTGGTGTGGATGCCACCGTCACAGTGAAAGGTGTGGACACTTCTACCTCAAATGGAATGGGTGTAGCTGCAGGTGGTGTCACTTTTACTTCAAAAGGATCCGATGTGGCTACTTCAACTTCGACTGGAGGCTATACCTGCACCACAATGGGATTGAGCATGACTACAGGCTTTTTAAGGTCATCACCTTCCCGAATAAGCCCGATTGATCCTCGGGATCCCATTCTTTATCAATTTCTATTACATTGACTCCTTCATCCCTATGATCTGGAGGGGGTTGTTGCAGACATTGGGTGTGGTTTCTTTCGCCTGTATGACCTTGGTATCAATCAGTGTTTGGATCTTGTCTTTCAAGGTGCGGAATTCATCAATAGTATGTCCTTTCATGCTGGAATGGTACGCACATGTCTTGTTTGGGTTGACCCATTACAATGAGTTTTCTATATCCACGGAGGGAATAGGGGTGACATATCTAGCAGCTTTTAATCTTTCATACAACTGATCGATGGGTTCAGCAATAGGGGTGTATTGTCTGGGTGGTTTGCGATCAAAATTGGGCCTGGGTTTTTGATAGTTTGGATGAGCTGAAGGTGAATGATAATATGCTGGCTGGGTGTTATAGGTGTGGTAGGCAGTAGCAGGTTGAGGATATCTAGGAGGTGAAGATTGGTATGTGGGTGGAGGAGTTTGGTATACAAATGGAGATTTTGGACTTTGGGTAACCATTACTATCCCCACTTCTTTCTTCTTTGATATACCACCCAATTATAGTTCTTTGTGCGGGGCCTGCAGTTCCTCAAAATTTGTTACCATTGCGCTTTTGATACCTTCCTCAATCCTTTCTCCGAGCTTGATGATGTCAGAGAACTTGTGATTCTTGATGACCATTAACCTTTCATAATACTGCAGATCCTGAGCCCTGACAAAGAACTTGTTCATCTTCTCTTCATCTAATGCTGGCTTGAACTTTGCTGCTTCTGACCTCCACCGAGTAGCATACTCGCAGAAAGTCTTAGTTGGCTTCTTCTTGAGATTCTGGATATAGAAGACATCCGGTGCATTTTCCATGTTGAATCTGAATCTATCCGTGAAGTTTGACGCCATGCTTACCCAATTAGTCTATCTCTTGGGATTTTGACTTATGTACCAAGATAGAGCGTTCCAGTAAGGCTTCTCATGAATAGCTTCATGTGAATCCTTTCGTCCTTTCCGACCCCTACAAGCTTATCACAGTAGGTTCTCAAATGAACCTTTGGGTCACCCATTCCATCAAACATTTTGAACTTAGGAGGTTTGTAACCCTCCGACAGTTCCACATCTGGCTGAATGCACAAATCCTCGTAATTCAGACCTTCAATTCCTTTGCCTCCTTCAACACCCTAAACTCGGCTTGTGAGTTTCTTGATCTCATCCTCCATATTCTTAATGAGCAGGTCCTTTTCGGTGAATTCTAGTATATATGAGATTGGATGAGCGGAGTGGGGTAAGGTTTCCACGTATATGGGGTTGTTTGTGGTGAATTCCAGGAGTTTGAGTGTAATGGTGATCATTGGTTGAATTTTGGGGATCAGGGATAGGCTGTGCGGTATTCTGAGGAGTGTGATAAGTGGTTTGTCGGTATTGAGTCGGGAGATGCTTATGTTGAGGGGGTGTGGGCATGGGTAAAGGATTTCTAGGAGGGGTCATATATTGGTGGGGTGCGGGAGAATTTTATGGGCATTGGTTGGGTGTGTTCTGAGGAGGTACCACGTTTTGGGTATTTGGATGGTTGATATCTGGGACATTTAGTGTGAGGGAGAGATTTTCCAAGTTACAGACTTGCTCAATATCACCTTGTAGTTTAAGTATTTTCTGTTCAAGCCGCAAAACCAAATCATTCGGTGTCGGAGTACTCCGATCATCAGAAGTTTCCACATTCTCAGCATGTGTGGTGTTGTCTTTTCTAACGGCACTTATATCATCCATCTTAGTTTTCCCTTTTCTTTTCAGTGCACTTGGAAGAGGAGGATGTGGAGGACCTCTAGATCTGGTATGGTAAGCTGATGATGCCAGTATGTGTGAACCAACCTTGGGGAATGGGAATAATCAAAAAAGAAAGAAAAACAAAAGGTAACCAAGTTAATGAGAATTCTGGAAAAAGTATTTGCAGTAATTAAACACATATTTCGGGAATGTAGGTTCACGTCCTAATTTGGGAGCCTCGTTGTGCCCGAGGTAGGCCTAGCGACAAGTAGATTTGGAGGAATTTAATGCCAATAATTGCCTCATTTCATTAACGTAATAAATAAGATGAATCTAAAACGACAATAAATAAAACAAGTCACTAATGGAACTTGGCCTTATTACATTCGGAAAGCAATTTTAAAACAAATAAACCTAATCTATTTGGTCCTAGAGGAACCTTCTCCGGGCTTTACTCTCTTGGCTCCATCGATTAGGTTCCCTAGGTCGCGCATGTCCAGCAGCAGGTATGCCCTTGCTAGATGTATTCCTTTGCTACCCTCAGCGTTTTGGCAGTCTATGACTCTTTTCCTCATCTTCCCTTCTAACTCCATCAGACCCTGCTCCAGATATTCCAGCCTTTCATTCGATCTAGTAGCCATTTCCCTCCATTCATTAATTAGTTCCATATCAGTCTTGTATTGTTCCAGATGCTCGGCCTCGGACTCGTGAACTCTTTTCCACAGTCTGTTATATTTCACATGTGCTTCAACAACTTCATCTATGACTCTGTTTCCTCGACCGACCCCTGGCTCGACTATTCCCGCTATGCTATCATCCAACCATGATAGGTAAAATTACACATGCCCTGCGTTATATCGATCTGGCTCGATGGTGTCCTTTTCCATAATAACCTTCAAGTGCCACATGTGTTGAGCTTCACATTTGTATAGGATTTCGTCATCTTGAAAATATGCCCTGTAGTGACTCATCTTGGAGACTCGGATTATGATTTGTTTTCCACCAGCTTGTCTCATGACCCTTATAGGGACATAGGGGTGTATTCTCCTTAACCCGATCAACACTAAGTGTGGAACATCCCTAGATCTAATGATGAACTCACTGGTGGGGAACCATTCGAACATCCAGTGAACCTGGTCCTCAGTCAAATTGCCGAAAAACTGCACCCATTCTGTAGCATTCTCCGGTTGAGCAAACTTGTCTGGGATAAAGGTCATTCTTTTGGGGTGATGAAAAACTACGTGATCATTCCACGGTCTTCGTGGGAATTCTTGGATGTATTGACCTCTCTGGAGATGTTCTAGCAACAAAATCTGTAGTAGCAGATTACAACCCTCGAAGTGTTTGAACCCCTTTTAGCAGCGATCCAAGGCCCGGTATATGTCTTCTATAATCATAGGGACAATAGTATATGGTTTCCCTTCGATTCCCTACATTAAGGATTTGGTTACCATGGCCAGTATGGTGTGAATCCTGTCTATTTTGCTTGGAAACACTACCATACCCAAGAAGCAGACGATGAACACCAAAACCCTGCGATGAATCCAACCCAAAGAAGTGATGGAGAACTCGTCATGAAAGATACGATAAAATTTGTTGTGACCGTATCATTCTTAAAGGAAGTCGAAAAGTATGCAGGACTTCTTAGACACACCAAGTCATCATTCTTTTTTAAACCCATCATTTTCAGAAACCCTTTGGGAGTGCGTTTTTATGTCGCCAATAAACCTGAACTGTCCCAAGGCAGTCCAGCGAATCCCCCTATTTCCTCCAAAAGAGGGGTCATTTCTATGTTGCCAAATGAAATACGGCCCTTTCTCCGTCCCAGAACATAGTGGCAGCTTCGATCAACATGTTGTTTGGTTGGATATCTAATAAGGAAGGTAGGTTTCCAAGGAATCTTTTCACAAGATTTTTGTCGCTTGATGGAAGGTCTTCCCTCCAATCTAGAAATAATGGTGGTATGTTACGGACCATGCCGAACCTGGGGACTTCGTGCCTCATTTTCTACAAAATAAATAAGGTTAGACCCTTTCCCCCTCCGAATTCGACTATTTATATATTAATGATTAGCATATCAGCATTTATTTCTCCAAATTAATGCATAGATCGTGGTTGTGTCCGTTGGAATTATGGAAACCCCGGTGGACTTTGGACAAGGATTTTCTTAACGGGGTTATTATGTGGACAACATATAACCCAGGCTAGTTTTGACCATGATGCATGTACAGTTATAATCAGAGTAAGGTTTCTATAGAGGTCTAGACTGGTACCCTCAAACAGACAACTTGAGGGGGAAAGGCACGGAACCGTCGGCTACACCGCTGATCGACTAGTTTTACCGCAAATAAGCCTTTCCAAATTCAAAAAGGTGATATAGGAAGAGAGCAAACACTCATCAAGTGTTTCTATGGTATTGATTACGCACAAGTGGAATATGATGTTGAGCGTGATTTATGCAACTGAAAATAACACGTTGTCAAGTATTTGCACGATGAAAAATAATAAATACGGTATTTAATAATTGTAAAGGCGTTAAGAAAGAAAAACAAGGAGACAAGTCAATTTCCATAGTGAAAGGTAATAAAAACAGGGAAGAAAAATCGTAAATGAGTAAAGACAGGCAATAAATTCACATAAAGTGGGAAGGGAAAAGGTATGCAAGTATTAGTGGAGTAATAAAGACATGCTTAAAGACTAATTCACAAAATCAGGTTCGTTATGGTAAGAGCCTAAAAATATCCCCAGTAGAGTCGCCAGGCTGTCGCGCCCCCTTTTCCTCGCCAAATCGGGTTTCGACATTTTTGGGACAACTCCTTTTTGGGATGGGTAAGGAATTGGAAGAGTTGCCACCTAACGGATTAAGGTGCGTTAGGGCACCTAGAGCAAATAACTCCTATAACCAGTTTAGATCACTAGAGATCGGGTAAGGGATCAAATTACCTTGAGGGGAAGATGTTAGGCACCCCTCGAGGTCCACAACGGTGGGTCCCGACCGAACTTAAATTAAGGGAATTAATCTAAAAGGCAAGAGAGAAATTTGGACAAATACAATACTCAATTTATTTTAAATAAGAATAGAGGGGGGGGGGGTGTCCCAAGGTTTTTATCCTATAGGATCACCCCGTGCAATACTTTGTAACTCCCTCAAGTAGGGATATTACTCATAGCATTAGCGCATGGACTATCATCTCCTTACAACCCAATTACTATCTTTAAGTTGTTACTTAAGTGTTTTAGTCGATTCTAGCTTGTACCATATGCGTGCATTAACCGTCCCTTACATATGGCCCTGGAGGTGTTAAGACCGTTATTTGGGATAGTTCTATACCCAACCTATGTTTCTCAAAAATGTAAATTCTAGGGGGAAAGCAAAAATAAATAGAACTTTCAAGTAAGAAACAAGTATGAGCTCATATTAACCTCCACACATAAAGCAACAAAGGCACGCAATTGATTTTAAAGCTCCTATAGGCAATGTATCTATGCGAGAAGACAAATGCAGATGCAGTTTTATTATTAAGGCGGGTGTTAAAACCTATTGTTTGCCTACTAATTTTATTCAGTATAATCTGGGTATTTCAGGCAGTATCACATTTATAAACCCAGAACTCAATCCTACAGGTATGTTGCCTAAGTGATTGATAGTAAATATTGAATTCAGAATCGACAACTCCCTATAGGCATGATTTCTACGAGCTTATCAATTACATACCTATAGACATGATTTCTAAGTGTAGCACTGATTTTTAACTTACAGAGATAGGTTTTATTTCCTTTTTCAATCCTATAGGCATGCTTTCTAGTTGTTGAATTGATTCAAATCCTATAGACATGATTTCTAGTTACCGAAATTGATTTTTATCCTATTGACATGATATCTATTAACTGTGTATGGGCAGAAATTATGCAGATTGATAGGAATAAATAATTAACTTAAACAACAAGGTCCTATAGGCATGATTGCTAATGCACATTTGTAGGAAACGTGGATAGATCCTATGAACATGATTTCTTATATGCATTTAATACCGACCCTATAGGCAGGATATCTAATATGCAAGTATGGAACTCCGAATTAATTCCATCACAAAAGTCCTATAGGCAGGATTTCTAAACGCAGTATAGAACTCGCACAGTTATACAGAATTAACAACATAATTAAATCCTATAGGCAGGATTTCTAAACGCAGTATAGAACTCGCACAGTTATACAGAATTAACAACATAATTAAATCCTATAGGCAGGATTTCTAAACGCAGTATAGAACTCGCACAGTTATACAGAATTAACAACATAATTAAATCCTATAGGCAGGATNAGGTGATACCACCCCCCCCGCCTCCCCTCCAACTTTACTAAATATCCCCAAATCTGTTATTACAAAGTTATTACATACTAGAATAACCGAATGAATTACATAATAGTAATAGTTACACTATAAGGAGCCTTCATTAGGCTCAAATAAACCTGGGAACCAGTCCTTCCAACCATAAACACTTTGACGCACGGCATAGTGATTCATTTATAGAACATTAGAACCAGGTTTCCAGTGTGTCAAAGTTCCCAAGGGCCTCAGGGGACCCAGGGCAATGCTCACACCAGAACCTGACATTCAGAAGATAGTTCATAAAAGATTGGAAAACCAATACCAGTGTGTCAAAGTTCACAGGAGTCTCATGTGGACCCTGAGTAGTGCTCACACTGGGGAGGTTGGGAACCTAAGGGACTAAAAGTGGGGTTTTGAAAAATCTGTTCATAAAAGGGGGAAGGGGAAGGTTTTAAAACAGTTGAATTTCAGAAGAAACAAGATTTAGAACACAAAGTTACACGCAGAACTACACCAAGAAAACAAACAAAGTTCATGCTTAAACACATAGTTCAAATAAGTTGAAGTCTAGTTAAGTCAAATATCCATACTAGTGCTTATGACAATCATTGTTTTAATCACAGAACAATTAGGCAAAAAAAACAGTTGAGCTGGCCAGACATATGAAACTAAATAACCATACGAAATCTGTAAAGTTAGGATTAATGGACCAATTTCATGCTAGTAGTATAGATACTAAGTTCAGAACAGGTGTAGGATTAACAAGCAATGCATGAAACAAATCTGACATTAGTGCTAACTTATGAGAGGAAAATAACTTAATCCTAAATTAATAGTGTTACTAAATGAGATCATATGATCATATAAAATGACAGAATCATACTGGGAAATGAAACATGCTAGTCGAGCAGCACATAGAGAATGAAATTACAAACGGTTAGGGCATACCAATTAAGTAAGAAAGCAAGTAATATGCCACAGCAGTTAGGCTCTAGAATAACTTGGCCTTGGCTTTTAGCCAGCCAAGACCAGAGACAATTAGCACAGAAATCAGAATAAGAGAGAGAGCTTAAGTTTTTAGAGAGAGTATGAGAATTCAAGTCTATCCCAAAAGGGGGAAGAGGAAAGAGTTTAAATAGAACTTAATTAAGCAAACGAATAAGGTAATAAATCACTCGTACACAAATAAAGAATGAGCATAACTCAAGAATCAATTAAAGTCAGGTTCAATCAATTAGTAGAATATAACAGTGTATAATCAGGCAAGCATTACTTAGATTAGGAAAGTATTATACAGAATCAATCAATAGCCAAATGCCAGATCAAATAAGGTAAGGAAATAATGAGGACATGGTAAATCGAAAAAAATAAGAAAATATCAGTACCATACAAGAAAGAAAAGGCTAAAATCTCAGTAAAAGATTCCAGAACCCTAATTTTGGGGTAAACCATAAAATCAGCGGAGTAAAATAAGGTAGACAAGAGAATATTCAAAAGGCAAACCATAAAATCAGCATAGTATCACATAATGAACCTAGAAAGGGGTTTTACAAGACAACAGAATCAAATTTGGCTCAACTATGATTTGAAAACCCCTAATTTTAAATAAGCACGGATAGAGAAATAAAGGCGGAGAATCGTTTGATTAAATAGGAAAAACATACACAGAGATTTATTAAAGAAAACATGAGATTCGAACCGAATCTGGTTTGATTAGAGAAGGTTAAAACCCTAGTTTTAGGCCAGTAAAAGATTTAACAAAAAATAGGCATATTTATAAGTAGCAAAGTGAATGTAGACGAAGAATAACATTAAATCAAACTAAAGTTACCAAATCTGGTTCGAACCAAAGATCTGAAAACCCTAACCTTAGGCTAGGCATGAATCAATACAAGATACAAAAATATTCGTACTCACAAAGGTTAGGATGAACATAGACGAAAATAACCAACCGATGAGAGATTTTGAACCAGATTTTGTTTGAATCTCCTAAGATTGCCATTTGAGGCAAGCAAGTTAAGTAACACAAAAGATGAGTAGCCTGTAAAGAAAGGGGCCAGATAAGGTAGGGAATCACCAAATGATACTATTTCTGGGAAGGAATCAAGGGGGAAATGGGAGTATGGCGCTAGGGTTTCAGAAGATAAAGGGGAGGGAGAAGAGAGCATTTGAGGGCGGCGGATAGGTGGAAAATGGGTTAGGGTTAGAGGGGTTGGTATAATTAAAAGGGGTCGGGGCTGTTGGGAGTCGTTAATCTTCTGAGATCAACGGTTGTATTTTACAAGGGAATTGGGTCAGGGTTTTAAATAGGTATGGGTCTGGGTTTGACAGGGGTATGGGTATTGGGTTAGGTTATTAGGCTGGGGTAATGGGTAGTGGGCTAGGTCCGAAATTAATTAATAAAAAGGCTAGATTTTAAATACCCAATTAAATCAGTATAATAGTTTATAAAAAAATTAATAAATAATAAAAATGTCATTTGTGCATAAAAATGATTTAAAATGATTGTTTAACATTGTAAAAATATAAAAAGTCATTTATCTGTATAAATAATGTAATTACGCGTATGTGTGCTATCATTGCAAAATATTATAATTTTAGCCTAAAGATGCAAATATAATTATATATAAAAATGTTTAAAGCCTAATATGAATATAAATGATAAAACTTAATTAATAAATCATTATAAAATTATTTTTGATTCAATTAATAATTATTTATGTAATAAAATGCAGGAATAAATTAATTAAAATCTTTTTAAAATTATGGAAAAATATGGAAAAATACTTGATGATGCTCATGCACTATTTTGAAGTTATATATGTATTTAAAAATATATGTGGGAAAAATTGGGTATCAACACTATTCAGATACTAGAGGATATGCTTTGTGCGTATGTGATGGAGTTTGGAGGGTCATGGGAGAGTTCTTTCCACTTGCAGAGTTTGCCTAACAACAGTTATCAGTCCAGCATTCAAACGGCACCGTATGAGGCTCTGTATGGTAGGCGGTGTCGGTCCCTAGTGGGTTGGTTCGAGCCGGGCGAGGCCCGATTATTGGGTACAGACTTGGTCCAGGATGCCCTGGATAAGGTGAATGTGATTTAGGATAGACTTCGCACATCCCATTCCAGACAAAAGAGTTATGCAGATCGGAAGGTTCGTGATTTAGCATTCATGGTTGGAGAGTGGGTCTTGATTCGGGTATCGCCCATGAAGGGCGTCATGAGGTTTGGAAAGAAAGGAAAGCTGAGACCGAGGTGCATTGGTCCTTTTGAGATATTACAACGTGTTGGGGAGGTTGCTTTTGAGATTTCTCTACCTCCCAGCCTAGCAGGAGTTCATCCAGTATTCCACGTTTCAATGTTCTGGAAGTATAACAGTAATCATGCTCATGTATTGGATTTCAGCTCGGTTCAGTTGGACAAGGATCTATCTTATGTTGAGGAGCCAGTGGCTATTATGGACAGGAAGGTCAGAAAGCTAAGGTCAATGAACATTGCTTCAGTAAAGGTTCAGAAAAGGGGTCAGCCGGTCGAGGATGCAACTTGGAAGACCGAGCGGGATATGCGCAGCCGTTATCCTCATCTTTTCATAACTTCAGGTATGTCTCTATGCTCGTTCGAGGGCGAACGATTATTTTAGTAGGGGGAGGATGTAACAACCCAGCCGGTAGTTTTGAGAGTTAGAGACCCAGATCCCCTATTAACTGCTTCTGATGTATCTGTTTCTGCTATTGTGTCTTGTCGGGGGGGGGGGGTTGTTTTAGGTTTCGGAGTGAATTGAGACACTTAGTCTCTTAATTGGAAGCTTAAGTTGGAAAACTTGACTGGATGTCGACTTGTGTGTAACGACCTCGTACTTGAATTTTGATGGTTCCGTTAGCTCCTCTAGGCGACTTTGGACTTAGGAGTCCGTCTGAATGTGATTTAGAGGTCCGTAGTAGAATTGGGCTTGAATTGGCGAAAGTAGGAATTTTTGCGATTTTGATCGGTAGTAGAAACTTTGATATCCGATTAGGAATGGAATTCTGGAAGTTGGAATAGGTTTGCAATGTCACTTTCGACTTGTCTGCAAAATTTGAGGTCATTCGGACAAGACTTGATATGTTTCGACGTCGTTTATAGAATTTAGAAATTTCAGAGTTCATTAGGCTTGAATCCATGTGAAAATAGTGTTTTGATGTTATTTTTAGTGGTTCGAAGGTTGGACGAAGTTCATATGGGGTTTTAGGATTGGTTGGTATGTTTGGTTGAGGTTCCGGGAGCCTCGGGTGAGTTTCAGGTGCTAAACGGATGAAAATTGGACTTAGGAGAAATGCTGAGACTGCTGGTTCTAGTTTCTTTCGCACCTGCGGTGGGAGGTCCGCAAGTGCGGCCCCGCAAAAGCAAGCCTTAGGTCCCAGGTGCGGTTTGTGAGGAGGATCCCAGGGATCGCTGGTGTGAGGGGTGTTCCGTCTGCGATTCTCGCAGATGCGCTGGAGGGATCGCTGAAGCAGTCTGGGACCACAGAAGCAGCCAAAGGTCCGCAGGTGCGCACACGCAGGTGCGACATTTTGATCGTAGAAGCGGACGAGGTGCTTTAAGTAAAATCCGCACCTGAGATGGAAATTCCATAGGTGCGGGACCGCAGATATGGTTTTGGGGTCGCAGAAGCAAAATTTCTGGGAAGATAAGAGAGAGTTCGAGGGTTTGAAATTCAGTCTTCAGTTTTGGATTTGGGAGCTCGGAAATTGGCGATTCTTTGAGGGATTTTCAGGGAGAGATTTGGTGTAATAATTCCTAACTCAATTTTGATCCTATTTCATTAATATATTGTTGTATTCTTCATCTAATTAAGGAATTTGAGTGAGGAAGTTGGGAAAATGGGGAAAAAGTTTCCCAACAAAAAATCTGGGTTTTGAGTGGGATTCATGCGTCAGATTTCGATAATTTTTGTATGGGTGAACTCGTGAGTGAATGGGTGTTCATATTTGGTAACTTTTACTCCATTCACATACGTGTGGGCCCGAGGAGGATTTTTGAGCGATTTTTCAATTTCTTGCTTTAACTTTGATTATGTTCGCTAGATTAGTTTTTTGTGGTTATATTTATGTTATGTAATTGGTTTTGGCTAGATTTAGTCCATTCAGAGTCGGATATTCGTGTCGGGTTGATTTGAGCTTGGTTCGAGGTAAGTGGCTTGCCTAACCTTGTGTGGGGGAAACTCCCCTTAGTATTAGTACTATTGTTGATATATGAGCACCGTGTACGTGAGGTGACGAGTACGTACACAGGCTATTTGTTGTAAAACCTAATTTTCATTAAATAGTAACCTGCTTTTCTTCTTATTTTAACTTATTAGCATGTGTAGTAACTAGTTAGATTAGGAGAGCATGCCTACTTGCCATAACTGTTTACTTGAACTACGTGCAACATGTTTGGTGGTTCTTAGTTGTTATTCCTTAACTTGTACTTAGGTTGAATTGTAAGATTTCATGTCGTAATTATTAATTCTTTTTTCTGGCTGCATATTTACTTTGGGACTACAGAACGGTATTTCGGGAGATCCTCTTGTACTGCATATTTACTTTGGGACTACGGAATGGTACTCTGGGAGATCTCTTCTCTCTTGCATATTTACTTTGGGACTACGGAATGATATTCCGGGACATCCCCCCTCACCTTTACGTTTGAGACTAGGAGACGGTATCTCGAGAGATCCCCTGTTGATTTGATGTGTACTGAGATGTTGTGTTTCCATGATTTCTTCCTCGTTACATTTTAGTCTTTATTACTGGGATATTTCCTTTTGCTTTGCCTTATTATATACAGATGTTCTGGTAGGCCCCTGACTTGACCTCGTCACTATTCGACCGAGGTTAGGCTTGGCACTTACTGGGTACCATTGTGGTGTACTCACGCCCTTCCTGCACATGTTTTTCGTGTGCAAATCCAGGAACATCTTATCCTCCTCATCATTAGTGCACTCGCAGCAGCTTAGTGCATACTTCAAGGTACATCTGCACGCACCCGCAAATCCTCGGAGTCCCCCGCTATCCCTTATAGTGTTTTCCTTCATTTATCTCTTTAAACACTATGTATAGCAGATAATTAGACAAATTCTTAGAGCTTGTGACTCGTGATTACTGAGTTTTGGGAGTGCTGTGTATATTCGAGTGTTGATATACTTGTACATGCCGAGTGGCATCCTTATCAATATATTATATCTATTGAAGTTAGTTGTTAATTATTGCTTTATTTTCATTATTTCGATATTATTAGGCTTACCTAGTCATGGAGACTAGGTGTCGTCACGACGCCTTACGGGGGGAGAAATGGGTCGTGACAAATGCAATAGCTTCTGAAGATTTTTCTATCAACACAACCAAAGGAGCAAAGGGTACTTGTTCAGTAAAGGGACTGACACAGGAACAATACAGACAGTTGTTTCAACTGCTTCAGCAAGTGAAAATTAGTCCACAGAGTGAGCAAAATTCTGAAGCTACTGTTAATGCTAATTGTGCAAGTATAACTTTGCCTAACCTAAAACACATCATTTATTTCTCCCATGTTTATCATAACACATGGATTATAGACTCAGGTGCTTCAGAGCATATGACCTATGATATTTCTATTTTGTTCAACATAATATCTTTGTCTATACCACTTTACATCAAATTGCCTAATTCACATAATATTAAAGTCAGTCAAAAAGGAAGTGTGCATATTCTGCCAGGTTTAACCATTCATAATGTATTATATGTCCCTGCTTTCAACTTTAATCTACTTTCAGTTCATAAGCTCACCAAAATCTGACACGGCCCAAATTCCCATTCTATGGACCGTGATGGCACTTGACACCACACTTGCTAGGCAAGCCAATGTTAGAAATCAATTAATTAATTTACCAAGTTAATGGCTTGAGCATAATCAAAATAGATTTAAAAATGAACTTAATAAAAATGATTCCCAACAATAATAAAATAAAACAATAATGGCGACCAATTAAATAAAATGAACCGCGAACTAATTATATAAATGACTCTAAAACTACCCCAGGGTCTGGTGTCACAATCCACGAACTACTAAAGAATACTACAAATAAGGGCTGAAAGAATTAGTGTAATTGTTCTGAATATAATAAAACAGTATAAATAATAATAGGAGAAGACTCTCGGAATCTGCGAACGCCGACAGATGTACCTCGTGTCTCCGAACGAATGAATAGCCGCTCTAAATATCTCTATTGATGGTCACTACCTGGATCTGCACAAAAGAGTGCAGAGTGTAGTATCAGTACAACCGACCCCATGTACTGAGTAAGTGTCGAGCCTAACCTCGGCGAAGTAGTGACGAGGCTAAGGCAGGGCTCTAACAATAAACTTGTGATATTAATATATATACGATAACATAATAAAACAATTCTACACGAACAAGAAAATATATCTGAGACAATAATTATAAACAGGAAGGAAATCTAAACACATCAATTCGAATACTACGACAACAATAAACTAACACAACCGCCTCTTTCAGGCCTCAGCTATAACCAATCCTAAAAAAATTCCAAGTTTTCAAACTTTATCTTTGAATAAAAGTGGTGTCAAAATATGAAAATGGTAATATAAAATAGAAAGTTCCAAATCTTTGTTTTCAAAAAAAAAAAAAACAGTAAAGTATAAACATTTAGCTTTTCAAATCTTTATTTTCTTTGAAAATCAGTAAAAATATAAATGTCTTCCCTTATCGCTCCTTGTTGCGGCGTGCAACCCGCTCCCACCTGTCCTCCCTTATTAATCCTCCCTAAATATATCACCCTTATTGCTCCTGTTGCGGCGTGAAACCCGATCCCACATGTCCACCCTTATCACTTCTTGTTGCGGCGTGCAACCCGCTCCCACCAGACATATCATATCAATTTATTCATAAGAATTTCATAATTCAGGCCAAGCCTTTCACGATATTGTTATTTCCACAATTTCAAACAGAAAATCATATAGCTCATAAGCTTTAACCAATATCATTTCACAATAAAACCAACAAGAATATAAGTAAACACCGTAACGTCGTCAATCCAGCTCAGTCTTTTTATAGTATAATAAACTCAAGAGAACAGCCAACATTTTTAACACACTTACAACGACAATTGGAAAGAACTTAATGAAACCCAATAACCACGTGACCCTCAATAATTACGAAACATTTAGAATGCATTTCTCACAACTTCCTCAATATTATCAAGACGAAACCAACAGGAATGTAAATAAATAAATAAATAAATAAATATATATATATATATATATATATATATATATATATATATATATATATATATAAAATTCGTAAAACTAATGTCAAACCTCTCAACCGTTATATATCACAAGGAAACCAGCTAAAACAACCAATACTCTTTCTAATCTAACCACAACAATATCTGACGACAATTCAACAAGACCAAATAGTCATAGAAACAATAATGAACATATAACAATTAAGATAACGATCAAATAAGTGGGGAACGGGAAAGGGGATCATGTTTAAAAACCAATTTGGGTGGTGCATAGATATTCGTCACTACACCTATACACCACGCCCGTGCATTTCACATAATAAACAAGTGGGGAGTCCTATTCCCTCGAGCAAAAGTTAGACCAAACACTTACCTCAATTCGCAGGCCACTCACTGCTCAATTATTGCATTTCCTTTTGAATTCACCTCTAACTTGCTCGAATCTAATCACAATTAACTAATGCTAAAGGAACTAACTTTGTTGAAAAATATAATTTTTCCTATGTTTTCTCCAAAAAAAAGGTGAAAACCTGACCCCGGGCCCGTTTGGTCTAAACTCGGGGTTCGGACCAAACTACGTTTACTCATTCAGCCACGAACCCAAATATGCTATTAGGTCTGAAATCCGACCTTAATTTGATATAAAATTCAATTTTTACAAACTCCCTAATTCTACCTAAATCCTAAATTTTTACCATAAAAATTCTTTGTTTTTGCTTTAAAAGTGATGCAAAATAGTAAGGAATTGAAAGAACAAGGTTTGGAATTGATTACCTATGAATTGGGGATGAAGATTGTTGAAAAAAACTCGTTTTTAGGGCTGGAACCTCGAAACATTGGAGGAGAAAGGGTTCTGCCCGGTTTTAATTCGATATTTATATTAGTTGGGCTGGGCAACTATGCGATCGCGGGTAATTACATGCGATCGCACAGGGTAATTGGATTGTGCGATCGCAGGGTGGGGGTGCATTCGCACAAGGTAGGGGCTGGGGCAGTGCAGTCGCAGGGTTGGGTGTGCGTTCGCACAGGGTAGGGGATGGGGCAATGCGATTGCGGCTAAATATGTGTGTTCGCATAGTGTCCCAAACAGGCCCTCAAACTTTACTCTGTGTGATTGCGGATTCCTATGCGATCGCACAGGACAAAATACCTAGACACCAAAAATGAAAAAAAATCAGCAGTTATTTTTAAGTGAAAAACACCCCATGGCCTATCTGAAACTCACCCGAGCCCTCGGGGCTCCAAACAATTCATGCACGTAAGTCTAAAAATATCATACAGACTTGCTCGTGCGATAAAATCATGAAACTAACATGTAAATCTATGAATTTAACCTCAAAACTAATCGTTTTCAACAAGAACTCTTAAAGTTCATAATTTCTCAACCGGATGTCCGAATCACGTCAAACGAACTCCGTTTTTCCCCAATTTCACAGTTATACTTTAAATATCATAATAAAGTTGTACCGGGCTCCGGAACCAAAATACGGACCCGATACCAATGATTTTTAGCATTATTTCTTTTTCTTAATTCTCAAGCATTTTAACAAAACAATTTCATTCAAATATTTATTTCTAAGGCTTGGGACCTCGGAATACATTTTCGGGCATACGCTCGAGTCCCATATTTTACTGCGGATCTCCCGGGATCGTCGGAACACAGATCCGGGTCCGTTAACTCAAAATATTGACTAAAGTCAACTTTTATCAAATTTAAATTCTAAAAATCACTATTTCTCATATTTTCACATAAAAGCTTTTCGGTTTCACGCCCAGACTGTGCACGCAAATTGAGGTATTTAATTTTTAGTCTTTTTATGGTTATTAAGCATGGAATGGAGTCTAATTTTATAAAATGACCCCTTGGGTCATCACAATCTCCACCTCTAAAATACATGTTCGTCCTCGAACGGACATAGAAAATTACCTGAAGTGGCGAACAAGTGTGGGTATCTACTCTGCATGTCCGACTCGAATTCCCAAGTAGCTGCCTCAACGGGCTGGCCTCTCCACTACACTCGAACTAAAGGATAACTCTTAGATCTCAATTGGCGAACCAGCCGGTCTAAAATAGCTACCGGCTTCTCCTCATAAGTCAAGTCTTTGTCCAACTGGACAGAGCTAAAATCTAACATGTGGGATGGGTCACCATGATATTTCCGGAGCATAGACACATGAAATACCGGATGAATTGAGGATAACCCAGGAGGCAATGCAAGTCTGTAAGCTACCTCCCCCACCTTATCAAGAATCTCAAATGGCCCGATATACCTAGGTCTCAACTTACCCTTCTTCCCAAATCTCATAACACCCTTCATGGGCGACACACGAAGAAATACTCGCTCTCCAATCATGAATGCCACATCACGGACCTTTCGATCGGCATAACTCTTTTGATTAGACTGAGCTGCACGAAGTCTCTCCTGAAAAATCTTGACCTTATCTAAGGCCTCCTGAACTAAGTCTGTCCCCAACAACCGAGCATCTCCTTGCTCAAACCATCCCACTGGCGATCTTCACCGTCTACCATACAACTCCTTATAAGGAGCCATCTGGATGCTCGACAGATAACTATTATTATAAGCGAACTCTGCTAACGGAAGAACTAATCCCATGAACCTCCAAAGTCAATAACACAAGCGCGGAGCATGTCCTCCAATATCTTACGCTCGGACTGCACGTCAGTATGAGGGTGAAATGTTGTACTCAACTCCACTCGGGTACCTAACTCACACTGAACTGCCCTCCAAAAGTGCGAAGTAAACTGCGTACCCCGACCAGAAATGATAGACACGTGCACACCAACTGTAACCTGCTTGGCACCACCGCGCCGAACTGTGTTCCTAAGAACCATCAATGCGGGTCATCATCCTGCCGCTCCCGGATACGCTCAATTAGAGAAGACCGAGCGACTGCACAAGCTAGAACACTGTTGGGCGAAATATTCAACCTCACGAACTGATTTTCCAAAGTCTGAATATCTGAAGCCAACGGTCTCTTGCCAACTGGAATATACGCAAGACTGCCCATACTTACTGCCTTCCTACTCAATGCATCGGCCACCACATTGGCCTTCCCTGGGTGATACAATATAGTGACATCATAATCTTTTAACAACTCTGACCATCTTCGTTGCCTCAAATTTAGATCTTGCTGCTTGAATAAGTACTGGAGACTGCGATGGTCTGTAAAAACTTCACACTGCACACCATAAAGGTAGTGTCTCCAACCTTTCAAGGTATGAACAATGGCTGTCATCTCTAAGTCATGAACAGGGTAATTCTTCTCATGGAATTTCAACTGACAAGACGCATACACAATCACCTTGCCATCTTGCATCAATACTGCTCCAAGTACAACCCGGGAAGCGTCACAATAAACCGGGAAGGAACCTGAAGGTAGCACCAACACCGGTGTTGAAGTCAAGGCAAATCTTAAGTTTCTGAAAGTTCAACCCACACTCGCCTGACCATTCGAATGGAACATCCTTTCGGCTCATTATGTTTCTTAATAGTTGTTCACAGTCACTTACAGAATCATCAAACTACTTCAAGTCAACAAAGAAAAATCTCCTTTCAAACCTTCACAATACTGATAACGAAATGCGATTCACGAAGGCCTCATAATTATATACCCGAATTAACGTGTCTCATTTAACGCCACATGGGCGGGCACCTACCTTGTAGGACAAGGTTCAATAATTATAACACAAATTTGGCAAATTATGCACAGTTAATTACTTAATTTCCTTATTTATTTATTTATTTATTATTATGATTATTATCATTATTTCATACATAAATTGTTAAATAGACTTAACAGACATGACTCTCTACCAGTACTATAGTAAAACTTTGATTCACACGGAAGAATTTAAACACAAGAATTTCCACCACAAGGATCTCATCCTTACACAACTTCCACCGCGGCTCGTAGCCCGATTTAAACATCTCAAATCATATAAAAATGCGAGGATCTCGTCCTCAATTCTGAATCACAAGTAATACGCATATCGCAACTCAGAGCCTTCCAATTTCTTCTTTTGAATATTATCCGTTAAATAAAATTACAACACGTAATGATAGACACAGTTATCTCCTTAGAATTTCTCAATACCAGGGTTCACATAAGTAGATTTCAGAGTTTTGAAGCTCACCCGAGAGTGGAGAATTTTAGGAAAACTTTATTAAATACGCATAATCGAATTAAGTTCAAGAAATCATCACTTTATAATAACTAGAGTTTGTTCTTGTAATGACACTATTTAATGTAACGACCTAAGCCATATCATAGAAAATATACCAACAGGCTAGGTCTCCACCTCTAGGAATCTGACCTCCACATTCGACTTGTAAGTTGAGTTTTAACTGCAATGGGACACGTAGCTTGAGTGTTCTGATGAAATATGACTCTCCCAAGTTGTAATGACCCGGTCTGTCGTTACGAGAAAACCTTCATCATAATTGTTGCTGTTGACTTATTATAGATTGGTTATTCTATTATTAATGTGTTAGAGTTGATAGGTTTGGAATCGGAATAATTAAATGAGAATTCAGACACTTAGTACTTAAAGAATAGCCTTAAAATGGGAAAAGTCAACTAAGAGTTGACTTATTGGTAAACGACCTCGGAATTTGGATTTTATGGCTCGGATAGCTTCGTTAGGTGATTCGGGACTTAGGAGTGTGTTCATAATAATTTTGTGATGTCCGGTGTAGAATTATGCTTGAATTGGTGAAATTTAGTTTTTTGGCGATTCCGGACGGCAGTGGAAAATAGGCTATCGGGGTCGAAATGGAATTCCGACAGTTGGAACAGGTTCGTAATGTCATTCTGGACTTGTCTGCAAAATTTCAGGTCAATCGGAGTTGATTTGGATAGTTTCGGCATCATTGGTGAATTTTAGAAATATCAAAGTTCTTAGGCTTGAATCCGATGCAAAATTGGAGTTTTGATGTTAGTTTTGGTGTTTTGAGAGTGCAACTAAGTTTGAATGATGTTATGGGATATGTTTGTAAGTTTGGTTGGGGTCCCGAGGGCCTCGAGTGTGTTTCGGATGGTAAACGGAGTGTGTTTGGCCTTAGAAGATATGATGTTGTTGCTGCAATTTCTGTTGCTTGTTTCCTTCTACGCGATCGCAGGAGGGTGTTTGCGATCACGTAGGGTTAGCTGGGGAATGGAAGATTTTTGTCTATCGCGATCGCATGGAGGAGGTCGCGATCGCGTGAGTTGAGCAGGGTGTGTAGTGCGATCGCATAGTGGAGTTCGCGATCGCGTAGAGTAATTGGGCGCGTGAGGGAGCAGTTGATGGTGTATCGTGATCGCGTGGTCATGGTTGCGATCGCGTGAGTTTGGGCTAGGGTGAAGCGCGATCGCGTGACTAATGTTGCGATCGCATAGTGTTACAATTTGAGGCAGCTATTTTGTTCTTCGTGATCGCGTGCCTTTTCCCGCGATCGCAATGAACAAAGAACTGGGCAGTTAAATAATATTTCCTCCGCGACCTAAACCCGTTTTTACACCA
>ML275241.1:31211-78725 GCA_005239495.1 Nicotiana undulata | reverse complement strand
TCTGACATTTATATTGTTTCGTTGTCGTTTATGTGGGATTGTTTCTCTGGATCACTTCTATATGTCAATTAGACTGCTTTACCTCACTTGTTTTGTTTCCCCTTTTCTGCTCTCGTATCCCTTACTTGCTTGCTTATCCCTTGTCTGGTATTTTTCCCTGTTACCTGCTGTAGACTAGGAAAGGTTATCGTTATTTTCAAGTCTAGCCTCGTCACTACTTCAGCTGAGGTTAGGCTCGGCATTTACTCAGTACATGGGGTCGGTTGTACTAATGCTACACTACACTTCTTAATGTTGTGCAGATCCCGCATCCGGACCCAGTGGACCGCATTGAGGGAGTCGCCTTCAGTCCACCCAGAGCTTCAAGGTATACCCGCTGGCGTTCGTGGGCCTTGGTGTCTCTCCTACATTCGGATTTCCTCATTGTCTTGCCTTTTTCTTTTGGTTCCAAGACAATTATGTATTTCTTTCAAACTTTGTATTTAGCACTCAATTAGTTAGGTCGTGAGGTTGTGACACCCCGGTTTTGGGATATTTGCAATGTTGTTACCTTTATCATTTCATTATTCGATTTGGGAATATTATTACTTTTCTGCTGTAAAAACTTTTGAAGTGATTGGGAAATGTTCGGTAAAGGCTGAAAGTTAAGGAAATTGAGATATTCCAGTAGTGGTTGGAAGGTTAATTGGCTTTATTACTGTTACATTGTTTTATAGATGTCAAAGTGTTGTGTACGTTGGCTTGTCTGGCGGGTTCAACGTTAGACGCAGCCACGATCTGAAAGGTGGGATTTCGGGTCGTGACACCCATTTTGCTGTGGGGTTCTGGGAGCAGAAAAATTGTGATTCACACCATGTTCTTCAAAGAACTCGACAAACTTAGCATTCTCAAACTCAGTACCATGGTCAGATCGAATGTATGCTAGTTGATGTCCTAATTGATTTTGAATCTTCTTGACAAATGAGGTGAACATTTCAAATGCTTCATCCTTAGATACCAAGAATAAGGTCCAAGTGAACCTTGAGAAATCATCTACTAGCACCATCACATATCTCTTCCCACCTCTACTTAGAGTTCTCATGGGACCACACAGATCCATATGAACCAGTTCCAACGTCCTGGTGGTACTGGCCATTTTCTTACTTTTGAAAGAAGACCTTACCTGCTTCCCCCTTGCACATGCCTCACAAACCTTGTCTTCTTTGAACTTAATGTTAGGAAGCCCTACCACTAAGTCCTTAGAGACCAGCTTGTTAAGTTGAGTTAGACTTGCATGACCAAGTCTTTTGTGCCACAGGAGGGGATCACTGTCCAACACACTAAGGCAAGTGAGTTCATTGTCATATAGTGTGGACAAGTCAATGACATAGATATTGTTCATTCTTTTTCCCTGCAAAACAATTTTGTCAGTAAGCAGGTTGATCACAAAATATTTTGTGGAAGTAAAAGCGACAAGGTTACCTCTACACACAGTTGTGACACACCGATTAGGCTATATTTCAAGCCATCTATCATATACACATGTTCAATTGAACGTGTGTCATCTTTACCTACCTTGCCGACCCCTATTATTTCACCTTTCTTTCCTTTTCCAAAGGAGACATTTCCTTCTTTGAGGTTTTCAAGTGAAAGGAACCGTTCCTTGTTCCCTGTCATATGCTTAGAGCAACCACTATCCAAAAACCAAAATTGGCTGCTTCCCTTCACTTGTACCTTCAAAAGAAAACCAGGGGTTATTTTTAAGAACCCAAACAAGTTTGGGTCCTTTTCCATGAGAGAATGGATGAATCAGATTTTTTCTGGCCCAGTTTGGCAGCCAGTTTTTCTTTTTAATGAATCTCTCATTTTTCTTACTGGACTTTTCTTTTGCAGAACACTCATATTTAGAGTGGCAAGTCTTCCCACAATAGGTGCAAATTTTATTTTCAGGGAGAGTGAGATACTTACTTTTGGGATCCCACTTAGGCAATTGACTCCCAAAACCAAGCCCTCTCCGGTTGCTACTATGATTCTCTTGGAGCCATATTAAAGCATCAGAAGACTTATTCCACTTACGTGTTCTATCAAATTCATGTTTGACTTCGCCAAGTTCTTCTTTAATAGATATTATCTGCTCATCTTTGGCATACATTTTATCTTTCAGTTTACCTAAGTCTTCTTCTAACTTAGCATGAGAGTGATCAACTATCTTTTTACTGGATCCTAGTCTTAACTTTAAATTTTCATATTTTAGTTCTAGAATCTCAGTTCGAGTGGTTGAACCTAGTTCATCAAGACAGTGTTTTTCTTTTCAGATTCACTGACCCTTATTTCAGGTCCATGCATTTTGCTCTCAGCATTTCACACTCTTTAGATAGTTGATCATTCTCTTTAGTTGTCTCCTCAGAATCATCAATGAAGTCAAGTAGCAACTCAGAGAGTTTCTCCTTAGATAGAAACTTTATTTTTGTTTTAAGATGTGAGATACTTACCTGTGGTTCTTCATAAGTCTCCTCATCAGATTCTCCAATTGCCATGAGAGCTTGATCTTCTGTCTCACCATCTTCTGATTCTTCATCTGAACTTTCCCCCCAAGCAGCAACCATAGCCTTTGTAGTAGTTTTCTTGGGTTGGACCAGTTCCTTCTTCCTGTTCTTTCTTTCATATCTCTCCTTCCTCCATTCTACTTCCCACTAGGGACAGTTCTTAATGAGATGATCAGTTTTTCCACACTTGTAGCATCCTTCATTAGCTGGCCTTTCAGGAGCCTTTGCTTTGTTGAAGTTTCTTCCTCTAGAGATGTCTTTCTTCCTCATGAGAAAGTTTCTGAATTCTTTTGTGATCATGGCCATCTCATCATCCTCCAGATCTGCTCCCTCTGTGATCCTTAGTGCTAGACTTCTTTCCTTCCTTGGGGTATCCATTTTCATGGTCTGTCTTCTGAGTTCATAAGCAGTAAGGTTGCCAATCAACTCATCTAGTCTAAGGGTTGCCATATTTTTGGATTCCTGAATGGCAGTTATCTTGCTTTCCCAGGAGATAGGCAGAACCCTTGTCAAAATCTTCTCAACCTTGTCTTCTTCAAGGATGACTCTTCCAAGAGACTTGAGTTCATTAGTCAAGGTTGTGAACCTTGTGTACTTCTCCTGAATTGTTTCTCCTTCCTTCATAGTGAAGTTTTCATACTGAGAGAATATCAATGTACCTCTAGACCTCTTCACTTGAGTTGTTCCTTCATGAGCCACTTGTAGAGTATCCCAGATTTCCTTGGCAGTGGAGCAGCTTTGGATTCTGCAGTATTCATCTGGGCCTAGTCCACACACTAGCCACTTCTTGGCCTTGGCATTCTTCTCCCATTTCTTCAGATCCTCAGTTGTGCAGTCAGCCCTAGTCTTAGGCACATCTACTCCTTCAGCAGTTTTCTTCATTGTTGCAAGTGGTCCATCAGTGACTATGTCCCAGAGTTCATAGTCCACTCCAGTAAGGTGATCTTTCATTCTATTCTTCCACCAAGAATAGTACTGGTCGTTGAAGAGTGGTGGCCTTGCAGTTGATTGACCTTCCCAGTTCCTAGGCGGTGTACTCATCTTGATCTTTTCCTAGGTGTTAACCTCTTCAAGGATAACCTGCTCTGATACCAATTGATGTTTTAGACTTCAATACTACACAATATTACAAGTTAATTGTGCATTACCCAATTTGCGAGTGTTGTCTAATAAGAAGAACCTGGTTCTTCTTAGTATACTACTTACTACTGTTTGCAGAATAATTAAGCAGTAATAGTAAAGACACAAGGATTTTTACGTGGAAAACACATGGCTCAAAAGGTGAAAAAACCATGACCTACTCCTCAGTAGGATTTGCTCAAACTCTTCACTAAAACTCTGAGCCAAAACGGACTTACAAAATAAACTCTTTTGTAATCCTAGGACTAACTCTAATCCTCTTTGTATCAACTAGCCTCTAGCTAATTTCTACAGATTTCAAGCTAACTCTAACTTGAACAATTTATACCTATTACAATTGCTTCTATGAAAGATAAAAAGATACAATATTAAAACTCCTACTACAATCAACTAGACTCAATACACAAACAATGGAATTGTTTCTTCTACTTGAACTATAGCCTTTATATCGCACAACAATTCTGCTTGCAAAATATCTCTGGAACTTTTGCTTCAGATCTTGATTCACTTTAGTACTTGTGCATCACTCCTTTCAGCATTAATACATTGATTATTTATAGAGTCTATTTGTTGAGTCCATGATTCAATTCTGATCCAACTCTTCCTTGGTAAACGAGTTTGATTGTAACTCAACTTCCTTCCTCTATTTCTGTCCTAGCTGAAATCAACTTCTGTCATCTCTATCAGTTTGCAACCTTTTCGTATTAGGAGACATTCTCTTAGTTCTTTGATACTCAACAATCACTGATATCTCCTAGACTTGTACAATTCTTGTACCAACTGTTTCATTCAGATGTGTATGCTATGATGGACTTGGTTCAACTTGTCACTCTTTGCCAATCTTCAAAACCCATTCAGTGACATGGGCCAACAAAAAGTAAATCTGTAATTGCACATCTTGCTTTTGAATATTTTGGAAGGTGATAGCAATATTATTTCCGCAAGAAATTTATGAACACTTCCATATGCTGCAATAGAACAACAACAAAAGAAAATATGTGAAATAGCTGCAGTATGTTTGATTTAAAGAGTTTACAAAAAAAAAACCTAGAGACTGCATGTCAAAACTTCAGCATAAAGACTAAAGTTGTTTAGTTCATTTTCCAAACTTCAGCACATTAGGGAGCTGAAGGTTTAGTTTTAATTCATAAACAAGCTGAAGTTTTAGTTTTAACTTCAGCACTAAAAATATGCCTTAAGTTATATTTTTTTTTATTATACAATAAAAATAAGCTGAAGTTATGTCCTGCTTTCTATACTATAAAAATAACCTAAGATTTTGACATATACAGTTGAAAACTAAATCAAAAAACAAACTTAATAACTTACTTCATCCGAAAGATCAGAATTAGGATCCACAAGCTCGGTAAAGAATGACTTTGCAATGGGCGTTCTCGCTAATCTGAACGATTGGAATTATATTCAGCATCATCCTTCTTCAACCAGTCATCAAATCTTCTGATAACTCCATTGTCTCGTTTAACATAATGGAAGGGACACCTTTGTCTATACTTTCCTTCTTTCCAATCTTGCCCCCTTCGCTTTTGTTTAGGAACAACATACAGAGATTTCAACCAAATACTTTCCATACGAATCCTTTTCTCTTTTTTAACTGGATTCCTTTTTGGTTGCTCTTTTTGCTGTTCCCTCACAACAAACTGCTGCATTTCAGCAGCATCGGAAGATTCCACAGCCATGCTACCACCAACATGACCAACTCCCTGTTGGCCCGTCACAGCTAACTGCTGATGTTCAACAGCAGGGGGAAAATCCACAGCCATGGTGGCAGATCCTTCAACAACTCGCTGTTGTTCACAATCTTCTTGTCTCTCTTCACGAACAACAACAACATCAGAATTTCCTTCAGAACGATTCCCTTCTGTACTACCAAGTGAAAATGAACATAGATTAAAGTTAGGGATATCACTGGTATCGCTCATAACATTAGGAGACATGAAAATCTTCCTTCTCTTAGGATTTGGAAGAAGTTATGATGCATCAGATGATATCTGCAAAAACCAAGGACAATATATACATAGCAACTGATACAAAACACACATTAGGTAAAACAAAACAAATTGTAATTGAATTGCAGAAAATAACTACCTGGTCTAAGTGCACAGATGGTGTTTGAGTTCCACCTGATCCATTTCGATTAGGGTTAGATATGCCTATATATTCATGCAAAAAAAAAACAATTTAATTTAGATAATACTGACTAAATTTTAAAATAATACAAACACAAATTCACACCTGTTTATGAGCCAACATGTGTGAATATATGTATTTCTCCTTTTTCATATTGCCGAAGAATCTCACCAACTTCTTTTGAAGCTAGATCCAATCCTTCTAAAAAATAAAAAATAAAAAACATACAAAAAAATAAATAAATAAAGTATGTAAAATTTTAAACTGTAAAAAATATACTTGCATCAAATATAATAAATTCATGATCTAAAGAATACCTTGACATTTCTCTTGCACTGTGGTTTCCTGCATGCTTTTGTTGGTATCAACAACTCCAGGTTCTTCCAATTGTGCAACAACATCAAGGAGCATTTGAGTATTCTCTGGAAGAGTTTTATCAACTGTATCTTGATTAAATTCCGCATCATCAGAGAGTTTTTCAGTTGTATTTGCTTCCACTGCATGTTCATAAACAGGGGGCACATATAAATAACATATATATATTATACATGTACTATAAATTTCCTGTGCCCTATTTATCAAAGTAATTTCATCGCAAATAGCAAGTGCATCTGCAAATGGATCACCTCTCTCACTATTGGTAAACGCATCACTTGATGTCTGTTCTGCAGTAGCAACAAGTGCATAATCACTTCCCTAAGAAAATCTTGGTGCAGCTCCTTCATCATGAACAACTTGATCATCTATACCTTTCTTGCTTCCAACATTCAGAGTTGATAATTGTTCATCATTTACATCTTTGCTTGGTCGATCAACAGTGGGATGTTCGTCGTTAAATTGTTGTTCAACACGTTGATCTCCCACAGGTGTAACATTTTCATGTTCTTCATCATGCTCAAATGAGTAATTCATCCTATCATATTGTCGAGACTTCATGATGGAGGCATCGTCTGTAACATTTGATTTGTCGACAATCTTAAACAACTCTTGAAACTTCTCATCAAAATATTCCTAGAAAATAATTACTAACAATGATTAATCTAAATAACATTAGCAAAGAAAAAAAAAAGACTTCTCTATAAATTAGCTTACCTTCACTTTTCCAAAAACCGCATCAACAATAGCAGTTCGTTCTTCCTCTTTAAACTGCGCAACAACTTCTTTCGCAATTATTTTTCTTTCTGCTTTTGCTTGCTTTTTAACCTCGCTCGTTACCCTCTAGTATAGAGACCCAAAACAAAATTTCAGGTACAAAAGAAAGAGAACAAAACTTAAGCTACTAGATTGCTAAAGTTCAGCACAAAAACAACAAAACTTAAGCTACTAGAATGCTGCAGTTCATCGCAAAGAGAACAAAAACTTAAGCTACTAGAATGTTGAAGTTCAGCACAAACAGAACAAAACTTCAGCACAAAAACAACAAATCTTCAGCACATAGAATGCCGAAGTTCAGCACACACAGAACAAAACTTCAGCTACTAGAATGCCGAAGTTTTACAAACATGTTGTAGTTTTACAACAACACAAAAACAAAAAACACAATTCACCACAAAACTTACAGAACATATTGTATTAACTAAGTCATTGTCAAACGTCGTTGTAGAACAGTTAGAACGACTCTGGGTACGAGGTGATTCAGCAGTTGAAGTTCGACGGGTTTCTTTTGATCGAGTCCAACTACGTGGTGATTCACCAGTTGAAGAAACCACATTAGGTACCCTTGAACGAATCATGTTGCATGGCAATTGTCCGATCAAAGGCATTGAATTCAATTCCTCTTTTGTAGGAATTGTATCCAACACCTCATATTTTTGATATTCATGTTTAATACAAAAAAATTATGTTATGAAAATAAAATAAAAGTAATACGTCAACATGTTAACAAAACTACAGAAATAAAAAAAAACATTCACTTACAGAATGACTACTGAAACTTCTCTGAAGTTCATTATACTTAGGCTCTTCCACACATATGTAACGTAACATCTTGGGAACCCGAGGCGAATCAAGGTACTCGTCAGCTTTTATATACCTCTTCCGAAGATCGGGGAAACGCTCATATAACCAAACACACAATGGATATGAAAATCCACCAACAACATACTCAGCTGAGCGTTCTTTGAATTGATTATCCAATGCACTTTTCATTGACGTGATGAGCCTCTCATAAGAGACATTACCCCAAGGATAAGCAGCACAAGTATTATCATCTTCAACAATGGCTGCATAATCCTCTTGCACCGTTGATTCATTCTTTTTACCAAATAATATAGACTCCACAATAAGAATTTACATTAGTTTAACAACATCGTCATCACTCTCACATATATGTTTGTAATTTACATCATCAGTCGGCATTTCATTAGTGGACATAAAATCTCTAATCTCCTTCAATGTCACTCCCTTAGACCTTTGAAAATATCGTTTCAAAATCATGGATTATCGTCTAGCTGGTTTTTCAACATTATGTGCGGTGATCCTCAAACCGCACATAATGTGAAAGTCTTCATGTGTAAACGAGATAGTACGCCCAAAAATCTTGAAACTGATGGAGTCTCGATCATTGGTGTATATACGAGAAAGACACAAGCAATGAACCAACTTCATGCTGCATTTAAAGTTTTCCATACCCAAGATATACCGAAAGGTACCATTAGTTAGCCTTTCTTCTTGTGCAGGAGTCAAGAAAACTTTCATTAAACTCTTCAAATCGTGGTTACTCTTCCAGTAAGCACGACAGTTAAACCAATCTCCAAACTCAAAATATCTTTCCCCTGGTCGTGGATCAATACGGTCTGAAGGAGCATTTGATAGTGGACGCTTTTTAGATACTTTATCTGCTGGAGGATTTGAAGGTGTTGTAGGATTTGTAGAAGCCATCTGTTGAAAGAAAGTAAAAGATATCAGTTAAAAACTTCAGCTTAAAGAAGACAAACACAACAAGAACAAAACAAAAACTTTAACTCCCATTTACAAAAACAAGATGAAGTTTCACCAAAACAAAGGAAAAACTTTAGCTCATAAACAAAAACTTCAGCTATTTTAGTGCTGAAGTTTATACAAATGAACCAAATAATTTCAGCACTTCTGCTGAAGTTTTTGAATAAGCTTTATTGCAAAACAAAACTTCAGCTCTAAATAAGCTGAAGTTTTGTCCTGGATTAATTAGTTTGTCATAAAGCTTTTTCAAAAACTTCAGCAGAAGCTGAAGTTATTTAGTTTATTTGTAAAAACTTCAGCAGAAGCTGAAGTTATTTAGTTTATTTGTAAAAACTTCAGCAGAAGCTGAAGTTATTTAGTTTATTTGTAAAAACTTCAGCAGAAGCTGAAGTTATTTAGTTTATTTGTAAAAACTTCAGCAGAAGCTGAAGTTATTTAGTTTATTTGTAAAAACTTCAGCAGAAGTGCTGAAGTTTTTACAAATGAACTAAATAACTTCAGCTTCTGCTGAAGTTTTTGAAAAAGCTTTATGACAAAACTAATTAATCCAGGACAAAAACTTTAGCTCATAAACAAAAACAAGCTGAAGTTCACCAGGTACAAAACACAAAACAGGCACACAAGTTCAAAAACTTCAGCATGTCACCAAAACAAAAACAAAAACTTAAGCTATAACCAAAACAAAATAAAAACTTCAGCTCCCAAATATTTTGAAGGGTCACCCAAACAAAACAAAAACGTTAGCTCCCCAATATGCTGAAGTTTCACCAAAAATAAAGGAAAAACTTCATCTCATAAACAAAAACAAGCTGAAGTTCACCAATAATTAAACAAAAAAAAATATCAGCAACATGACTAGCACAAAAACAAACAAAACCCTATCAAACATGACTATCACAAACACAAATAAAACCCAGAAATTAAATTATAAAGTTACTGCGATGTACCTGTGTAATGCCGAACAAACAGTTGGAAAAAAAGAGAGGACGAAAACCGTTTTGAGTTCGTAAAAGCGAAGAAAGGGAGAGAGACAGAGTATTTGCAAAGTAGTGGAATGCGGTTTGCTTGAAGAGAAAGTAGTCTTTTAATAAAAAGGGTAAAATTATCTTTTTGAAAGGCTTTTAACAAAAACTTCAGCTATTTTAGTGCTGAAGTTTATACAAATGAACCAAATAACTTCAGCACTTCTGCTGAAGTTTTTGAATAAGCTTTATTGCAAAACAAAACTTCAGTTTATTTAGTGTTGAAGTTTTTACAAATAAACCAAATAACTTCAACATCTTCTGCTGAAGTTTTTGAAAAAGTTTTATGACAAAACTAATTAATCCAGGACAAAACTTCAGCTTATTTAGTGCTGAAGTTTTTACAAATGAACTAAATAACTTCAACTATTTTAGTGCTGAAGTTTATTCAAATGAACCAAATAACTTCAGCACTTCTGCTAAAGTTTTTGAATAAGCTTTATTGCAAAACAAAATTTCAGCTTATTTAGTGCTGAAGTTTTTACAAACAAACCAAATAACTTCAGCTTAAGTAGTTTAAAAGCTAATGATATCCCTAAAAGATTTGAAAATTGTAATTCTAGATTTAACAAAACCCTATCGAACATGACTATCACAAACACAAACAAAACCCAGAAATTAAATCATAAAGTTACTGCAATGTACCTGTGTAATGCCGAACAAACAGTTGAAAATAAAAAAAAACAAGGACCAATACCGTTTTGAGTTCGTAAAAGCGAAGAAAGGGAGAGACACAGAGTATTTGCAAAGTAGTGGAATGCGGTTTGTTTGACGAGAAAGTAGTCTTTTAATAAAAAGGGTAAAATTATCTTTTCGAAAGGCTTTTAACAAAAAAATGGGTACAGGTGCAAACATAAAAACAAAGTGGGTACATATTAAAGAGGGGCGCCTATATAGGGCGCCCCGTGCAATTTTTACGTTGTAAACAAAGGCTTAAAGCCTAATACAAACAAAAAAAGAAAAGAAGAGAAAAATAACAATCAAAAGAAAAGAAAGAAACAATAAAGAAAAAGAGAGTCACGTGACTCAAGCTAAAAATTTTGAAGGAAAAAAAGAGGCTTATGCCTTAGAGATCAGAAAACAGAGAAACACACGCACGGAATTACGATAGGCAGCAAAAATTTCACGAAAATTATAGGGTTCTTCACAATGTAGGAACCGGTTTTGAAGGCGAGCTGGCTACAGTTTATGACTTTCCCCCTTCCAGCGATATTGGTGAGCTCCGCTTTTGTTTGTGGAGTATTCCTTATAGTCATCTTTATTTAGTTATTTCTTTGTTTACTTAGAGAACTATCCAGGAAATCTCATGTCCTGAGAAATGCGTCAGTTTATCAGTAGAGGCTTCATAGACACAGTCGGTGGGTTAATTTTCAGATGTTTTTGATAATAACTTAGCAGTATTTCATTGGTTACAACGAATAAAGTTTTGGAGTTGGTTTATTTTAGATATTTAAAGTAACTAAAAGTATTTGGTTATAGTATTTCCTTGTGGCATATAAAGTTTGAAGTTATAATAGATTTGATAAGCGCAGATGGTTCGCTTGGTCATATTTAGTGATCGGGTGCCGGTCCCGGCTTGTTTAGAAAATGGGTCGTGGCAATAGTCCTTCTATATCCTTGATTTGGTCGGGGTTAACCTCATTGCCTCTCTGCGACACCAAAAAGCCGAGGAAATTTCCTGAGGTTACGCCGAAGGCGCATTTCTCGAGGTTCAGCTTCATACCGTACCGCCTAAGTATGTCGAAAGCTTCCCTCAAATGATCGATGTGGTCTTCCTTTCTTTTCGACTTGACCAACATGTCGTCTATATATACTTCCATCATTTTTCCGAGTTGTTCCTATAATAGGTTGCTCCTGCATTTTTCAATCCAAACGGCATAACTCTGTAGCAGTACGTCCCTTGGTAGGTGATGAAAGTAGTTTTTCGTGGTCCTCTTCCTCCATGAGGATTTGGTTGTAGCCCGAGTAGGCATCCAAGAAACTTAACAGCTCGTTCCCTACTGTTGCGTCGATGAGTTGGTCAATGTGAGGCAGTGGGAATGAATCTTTTGGGTAGGCCTTGTTCAGATCTGTGAAGTCTACACACATGCCTCATTTCCCATTTTTCTTTTTCACCATGACCACGTTAGCGACCCATTGGGGGTACTTCAATTCCCTGATGGAGCCGTTTGTGAACAGGTTTTTCACCTCTTCACGGACGACATCATTTATTGCAGCATTGAATTTTTTCTTGACCTATCGTACCGGCGGGTAGAGTGGGACGTTCAGCTTGTGTGTTGCTATTTCCTTCGGGATTCTTGGCATATCTGCACGGGAGAAGGAAATCAAGTCTGTGTTGCTAGTTAAAAACTGATGGAATTTACTTGGTTCTTGAAGTTTGTGGCCGATATAAGCTTTTTTGTTGTGGTCACTTTTATCTAGCTGGACGGGGTAGAGGTCTTCCACAGTTGATCTCGTGGCTTCCACGACTTCAGGGTCTTTTATGACGTCTTTCAGTTCGTCACCGTATGACCTTGACCTCGCTAATTACTATGCTTTTGTGCCTTTTCTTTTCAACTATTGGGTGTATGTGCAATCTTGGGCTATGCAATAGCATTCTTGGGTCGTGCGTTGCTCGCCACGAATATTGAACACTCCCCACCGGGTGGGAAATTTGACGACCTGACATAGGATAAATGGGACGAACTTCATGGCGTGTATCCAAGGTTGTCCTATGATGGAGTTGTCCGCCGTGTATTAGTACATGATGTGGAACGTTGTTTCCAGGGTGATACAACCGGCTAAAACGGGTAGTGAGATTTCTCCTGAGGTCCGCTCAACTGCATTGTTAAAACCCGTTAGTGTGATGTTGTGTGACACTATCTTATCCTCGAGCCTCACTTGTGTGAGGTTTCGAGGGTGGATAATGCACGCGCCGCTTCGATCATCTACCATAATCCGTTTTACATCAATATTTGAAATGCGTAAAGTAATAACAAGAGCATCATAGTGAGGAAAGTCAAACCGTGGGTATCCGACCCATCGATGACGATACTTTCTTTGTATCATACCGTTCATGGGTGATCGACCGCTTCAACTTGTGGGTGGTTGTGAATTTCACGTTGTTGATTGTCGCGTCGTCGCCTCCACCGATGATCATCTGGATGGTGCGGATTGGGGAGGGTGGTTTCGGGGGGCCTTGATGTTATTCTCGCCCACGATCGAAGCTCACTCTTCCTCGGTCGCTCATCAGCTCTCTCAAAATGCCCTTGGTGGAGCATGTTCACTACCTCCTATCTTAAGGCGGTGCAGTCCTCAGTCTTGTGACCTCGTTCCTGATGAAATTCACGGAGGTCGTTTGACTTTCTGGTGTTTGGGTCGGACTTCATCTTTTGTGGCCATTTCGCCTTTGGGCCGAGCTTCTCTAGGGCTAGACAATCTCTGAAAGAGAAACACAAAAATTGTGAGCATATAATAGTGGAGGCATACCTCTTTCATTTCGGTGAGTCCCTATTTGCGTCCTGGATGGAACGTCGCCATGGTGGGAGGGGTGGTATGACGGCAGTTATGACGTACGGCATGATCCCTTCTGTTATCATTTCTACGATCTTTTCTTGACTCCATTTGGACCGACGTCAACCGGTGGGTTGGTCCATTAAGGTAGTCCTCGTCTGCTCTCACCTCGGCACAATAGGCGTTGTGTATTTCTTCCCAAGTGGTGGAAGGGGGGGGGGAGGGGTACTTCATGAGCTTGCTCAACAATTTTTTGGCCGCCCTCGAACCGCTCTTGTTCAGCCTATTTTGAAAGGCTGCTACTGATATTCCCTTCGATATGCTTGGAATAGTCATTCTTACTCTGTTGAACCGAGCGAGGAATTCCCTGAGCCCTTCGTCGGGTGACTGTTTAATGGAGAATATATCATTCACCATGGTTTTTGCTTTCTTGGCCCCGGCATGGGCGGTGACGAACTTGTCGGCCATCTCCTCAAATGTTTCTATGAATCGCGCTGGCAGTTGTGAGTACCATGTTAGTGCTCCCCCGGTTAAGGTTTCACTAAAAAATTTCAGCAATACATATGGCATTTGCTCTTTAGCGAGATCGTTGCCCTTCACTGCGGTGACGTAGTGGATGACGCGATCTTCAGGGTTCTTTGTGCCGTCATATATTTTCAAGTACGGAGACATATTGAATATTTTGGGTATAGCATGTGGTGCAGCCTCGCCGCTATACGGTTGTTCCAAAAACCGGCCGGCATCCCATTTTGCTAGGAGTTTTGGGGCACCCGGTATCTTATCCACCCTTTCTTGGTGCTCTGTCATTTGGTCGCGGAGTGCTTTGTTATCATTCTCCATCTCCTCCATTTTTCTTAGAATAGCAACAAGGGCGTCATTACTTGCATCATTAATAGTGTGAGTGATACATGTTGAAGGAGGGGGGACGTGCTGCTCATTGGTTGTTGTTGTGATGTCGACTCGTGCATCCTCCCTATTCGCCTTTTGAGCGGGTTTGTCGAGTATACTAATAATGTACTCGTTAGCCATGCTTCTAGTAGTTTTTTCACCGCTGGTGGCGCTTCTTCCGTCGTGGACGTAGAGGCTCCTTTTCCGTGAGAGGCGGTAACACTGCCATGGGGGAGGGGCGAACTACTTCGTCTAGGAGAAGCGATTGGTCTCACGTTCTCCTCGTCTTCTCTGTTAACCTCATTGATGATGTTTAGGAGATTAGGAGTAAAGCCTACCACTACCTTCAATCTTTCTTCCCCATTTCCTGCCATGTTAGATCGCGCAAGTAGGGGGAAAAAAGTTCTACATTTTGTTGTTTTTTTTCTTCAGATCTAGAAAAACTATGACTTTGACTAGAAAGTCCCCACAGACGGCGCCAAATTGTTTGACCATAAAAGTATGAGACTTTTTACTAAACTAATTAGAAGATAAATAAGGTGAAGAGTAGATTTTAGTCAAATATAATAAATCTTAGATCTAACACGTGCTAAAACAATAAAGTCTAATAATGCCTAGAACCAATTATAAGTTTATTAAATGGAATTGTTGAGAACGAATGAAGTGACAATAATTAGAAATAAATATGTAAAATGGAAATAAATGTAAATAGGAAGAACGATTCACCCAAATATTGAATGAGGTATATGACTCTTCCCTCTGACAACAACGTGTGACAAATGAATTTGAAAATGAACAAAGCTTTCTCGGATCTGATGAGCGGAAAGGCAGAATAAATAACAAATCCAATCACTGTGAAAAGGTAAAGTTTTGTATTATATCACAAGAGTCAACTTTTCACAAGAGTTCTTATCAGGACGAATCTTACATACCCTTTGCCCCCTTTGTTTTACTATTTATATGAGTATTCTCAAAAACCCTAAAAAGTACAACAAAAGAATATTCAATAGAATATTCATTTTGGTAGTTCCAAGACTATGCTAGCCGTTAATCCTATTCTTCGTTACCCGACCTCGGCTTTAATGGCTTGTTCAGCGGTTCCTCGTTATTAGGCCATGGTCAACCTCGGCCCAGCTACCCACGTTGAGCCGTGATTCCCGCACTCAATAACTTCTCCTTGCCGAATTTTCCCAGTCGGATTTTGACTCATACAGTAACGTGTTTAGGTAAATGAAGATTATTTGAGGGGTAAATTTGGATATTATTCTGGCATAATTCTCATAAATTGTAATATTATTAATTCATTAAAATTGATCATGCAGTAAACATTGATTCGAATTCATGTTTTTATATATTCAACTTTCAATGTTGCGCACCCCCCTCCCCCAAACACACACACTAGGACATGATAGTAGGCTTTACCATCCTAATAAGCGTAAATTAATTACTATTAATCATACGGTCACACATATTAGGATGAAATAATAATGGAATAAATCATATATTGCTAGATATTCTGTTAGCAACTCAAATGCTTCTGTAATTAACCTTGGAAGGATCTTATTTGTCCGTAAACTATGCAAAACGGTTAAATAGTGAGGTATATGTGCGAGATTAGAAAGACAATTGAACACTCTCAAGATGATACCACGAGCAAAATATTTAATCAAAGATAGAAAATAAATAAATAATATAGTCGGTCATCGCATAGCCATGATAAGATGAGTGCGTAACAAAGCTCTTACTCTATTGCGGCTCGCTGTTGAAGACCCATTAATGGTTTCAGCAGAAACCAGATTTTTTTTAATATGCTCATTCAGCCATGACTATTTTTTTGGGGAGAAATTCAAGAAGAAGCCAGATTTACAAGTAGTCATTCAAAAATAATTATATTTTCAAAAGTAATTGAAATTTAACCATTTTTCATGTAAAGATAAATTTGAACGAAAACACTGTTCAAAATCTGGAAAATACTCCAGTATATCATACTGGATTTCCAGCATAAGTATACTGGAACTCCAACATATTATATTGGAGTTCTAGCATAAGTATACTAGAACTCCAGCATAATATACTGGAGTTCTAGCAAAATATACCGGTCCAGTATAATATGCTGGAAGTTCGTACACAGATGCTCGAATATCCAGTATATTATGCTGGAACTTTCCGCGCGATAGAGTTCCAGTATAATATGCTGGAAGTTCAGAAATAGTGGATATTTTTCAATGACTAGGCAAACACTGACTATTTTTAGATGACCAATTCGAAAATTGGTTAGCCCGTGCTATTTTTATCGATTTTTTTAGCTTTGAGTCGTAAGGAAGTTAATTAGTGGGTTTTATAAGAAAGAAAAGTAGGAGGCTTTATAGGAAAGTTAGGAGGATTTTCTGTCAAACAAGGTTCGCACCAATGGGTTTGATTAACATTACTAGTGCTAAATATTAAGATTAGAGACTAACCATTTATCATATGTAAGGGCAAATATAAATATATCTTACATCATTTCGCATAATTTAGGACAAATTTGATTATTTTTTCCTTTAATTTTAGCATTTTCCATTGTTTTGATAGTTAATGGATAATAGTAGTACATAAATAACAAATATGCCCTACTTTTTTAAAAAACATTAATTTTCATCAACCAACATACTCTAACTATGTTTATTCATTATATATATATAATATTATAAGCAACAACAAGAGTTTGTGGTGGGATGATGAAAACCAAAAATCTCGTGTTTGAGCTCTGCGTATGTATTCGGCTCCAACGTTGAAGTCGAATTTAGTTAGACCCCTATGGAAAACCAAACACCATAAGGAAAACAAAAAGATATGTATAATAGGGTAAAAAACTAGAAAAGAAAAAAAGAGAAAGTACACTGCTAGCCAAACCTAGCTAAATTCACTAGGTAAGTAGAGCCAAAACTGCACAAGGAACGATCAAAGAAACATATCTTGATAAAGTTGTACAATGTAGCAACAATTCACCCCAGGTTAGATTATTTGGCCAACTTCCTTTTATCTATTTATCCCTCTTTCTCAAGTCTCTCAAAACCTTCTTTGGAAAAGACAAATAAGCAACATAGGCATTACTCAGTCCGCTAAACCAAAAAGTATGCACATTTCTAATATTTCCATTATCTTTAGCTCGAGAGCTTTCACTAACCCTTTGGAACAAGTTCAGTAAAAAAGCTCTTTTCACACGAAAGAAAAACAACACGAGCGTTAAGAGGCTTAATACCTGAATGTCAATACTCTTCATAACATTCATGATTGACAAGGTACGATATTTTTATCTTTTTTTCTGAATTAGTAATATATATGTAACTGTATATTAAATATTTTCCAAAGGCAAGAAGGACAAACATGGAAAAAGGACAAACAATTATTCGTACGTACAAGCAAATCCGAAAAGGGAACCAGATGTACGTAGCTGTTAATTGAAATCCTTCTCAAAATAAGATTCGTAAATAATTCCTTAAAGACTATACAAAAGAGAACTATAGGGGGGCTCTACAATAAGAGATGCTGCAATGCACAATGCTGTAATTCACTTCTGAATTTCCTACAACTGATGTACATATATTTCTCACCAAAGGATGCCATGGAAGCAGACCCAAAACATTTTCCAGAAAGGGAAGTCTCCATCATAAATAATCATAAGAGGCTGTGTTTCAAGTAATTACATGTATAGGCCTCAGAAGAAGCAAAACCAGCATCAAGGAGCGGCACTGCTGATTACATGTTAGAGCTGCACATTCCAGGTGGAGATCCCAACTCTTCTATCTGCTTTTTATACTCGAGCTTTTTGGCCAACTTCCTCGTGTACTTTTCTCTACGCCTATTCTCTTCCTTTATCTGATCTTGTATTTGACTTAGCTCCAGCTTCTTTTCTTCAAGTTGCTTCAAAATCTCCACTCTATCAGAAGAGAGGGGCAACTGGCTTTCCGGACAGATGACTGGAAATAGAATGTATGGTTTCCTGAACAAAATAAAGGCAGACATTAATCAACAAGGCCATTGATGTCATGCAGATTCACTTCACCATTACAAGAAACAAATAAATGACAGAGAAGTAGGAAAAGAAGTCATTGGTTATAAAGAGAAAAATAGCAATGACTAGAATGAAACAACTATCAAACACTGACAGAATAGTCTAACATACCCGAATCCAACAGATACAACTCCATTCCCTCTCATCATTCCACCATCCAAGGAAACCGCACCATCTTCTATGCAGGAACTTGCCATGTAAAGGTGCTCCCTAGACTCGTATACCTGAAGCTTACCAAACAGGCGATAAAATAATGTCTCACGAAGACCATGACCTGAAGCAGTTCTCGACAGCAAATGCTCTGCAGGAGGGAATATCATATTAACCGCATACCCCATAAAGCCTGGGGGAGTTTCTCCGTTGGATAAAGTAGGGAACGGAAGAGCAAGTTCTCCTAGGAGATCACTGCTGACTCCTCGTGTATATGGTCTGAAAAGAATCAAGAAATTTACACATTCTATGTTCAGATAGAATTTGTTAACTGAAGCGAGAAACCTACAACCAGAACTATCAAAAACAGATGAGTACAGGGTAAACCAGAGAAAGAAAGGTTTTTACCTTATATCCTCAAGGCATATAACCAAATATCGACCGTTGATGGAAATTCCAAGCTTAGCTGCTAATATGTCAAGAGGACTGGCGCAATTCACATTTCCAACCATTTGATACTTTTCAAGAGCTCTGGCAGCTGCACGGGATTTGCATACTACAGCAAGCATTTGATCTTCTCCTAGATATGCTGAAAACATGCTAAGACAAGACAACGCACTCAGTTACATCCACACGTCCAAGGATGTTTGATACTGCAATCATATAAAAGAAAAGCACGCCAATACCAACCTGCTAAGCTTATGGGTCTGAACCTCTCCAAGCAGTGCAACCACACCAAGTATGTCATTAGCATATTGAAGATGTAGCTGTTCCGATATTGGTGATCTGAGGAGCTTGTGGACAACAGCAGCTGCAGTGTCAGCCTTTCCTTCAATCCTCTCCACAACCATGTTTCTATTGTAGCCCAGGTCGTGAAAAGAATCAGGACTGATGTTTTCTGCATCCATAAGCATTTCATGTCACAATTTCTAAGATGCATTTAATATGTCTAAAAGAAGGCAAGGCACTCCGTTTCTAATTAGGTATCACTCTAGTACAAATAAGCACCAATTTTTTCCTATTTAACAGACTGTTAAATGTAGGATTATTTATGGCACCACGACAAGAATGATGAGGAGAAGTTCTGGGAGAAAGCACAGGACACTAGGAACAGAAAAAGAATTACAGGGACCACCTTTTAACCGTCCAACACGCACACCGAAGTAGTAAAAGCTTTTAAAGTTTCTCTTTTACCAATTTGTCTTTGTTCTTTCTTTGATCTTCTTCCTAAAATAACTAGCTATTCTCCTTTAATCATAGAGTTGAAACTGAGACGGCAACATGGACGTGGTATCACGACTCTATATGCAAGTACTAGAACTATGAATTTCTATCAATGTCGGGATAGACAGAGGTCTAGGTCCTACTCTTCAGTTCACTTCCTTCACACGCTCAGTATTGTCTAGTCTTACCATCTTTACGCACATAAGACATTCACACTATGGAATTTTATAGCCAGAGAATTGAGTAGGCAGACACAGCCTCCCCATTTGACCACCTCAAGATTTACCTCATAATGTTTTACATTTCCTTTCAGGTATTTATAGTCCCCTAACAATTATGGAGTCTCAGTGTTAAGTCCAGAAGATAGTTTAAAAACAAAATGCATTCTCCGTAAAATCGAAAAAGTATGTACAAGGAATTCACATGTTACTCTTCTATTTAATAGCAAAAACGTACACAGGATCACAGAGAGAGCCTTCAAATGACAATCAAACCAGGATGATTCAGCAATCTCGTCTATCATAGTCTAAGTTGCCCGGACTCGGGTGCGGGTATCCGATACGGGGATGGAGCCGAGTATCGGATTCGGCAAAATCTAAATTTTAAAATTTGGGGAGTGCAGATCCGGATATGGATACGAGTGCGGGAATTAGGCTAATAAAAAATAGAGCTATAAAAATATTGTAAATTTTGAGAGATATTCCGTGAAAAACTTACATGAATATTGTACAATTCAATCTTTCATTCTCCAAGATGGACATTATTCCTTTGTTGTTCTAAATATGTTTTATTTTTTATTTTGAGAAATCAAAATCTCAATTTTTCTCCAAAATTTGTCGATAGACTCCGGTCGAAGTGTCCGAAGTCAGTTGACCATATCCGGGACATATCTGAGTCCGCGCAACTTAGATCATAGTATCCTTTTGCCGCAGTCAGCTTGTAAAAATTTCTATAAAAATTATTTCACAATGTTGCATAATCACATATTAATCTGTCGAGACAGTGAGATCAAGAAAATATAGTAGAATATATATCGCATACGGAATCAAAACAATCTACAAATATTAGTCTTTAGACTTGAACCCACTAGGTTCAGAATCAGGATTTATCATTAACCTAAAGAATGAAAAAATTCAAAGAAGATGTTACCGTTGCCTGTTGCCTATTGCATGTGTCCTGTTACTTGCAAAATATTAAACAAAAAAGCATACACAACAAATTGAGAGATAGTTATATGTTACAAGATATCCCTAATGTAACATGGTTTGGTTCCATGGCGTGGAAAGCGGAATGTACATGGTTAATGATGCACACATAACATAATATTGCCTTTGATTTCTTGTTCCAATTTACAATTTTCTAGACTGCATGGAGCCAAAGCATATGCAACACACTAGCATGAAAGAAACATGATAACTTTCATAGAAAGCTGAAGGAATGAGGCGCGCACAGTAGTATATAAGCATCAGTGGAATTAATACCTCCCAAGTTGGACATCTCAAGCACAATATTTGATTCCTTAATGTGAAGTATTTCCAGATTTGTGTCACACTCGTTGATGCTTAGACCACACTTGCAAATATCATCCACAAGTTTCTGTCGAGAAACACAGCTCAAGTTTAGTGACAGTCATGCAACAGTAAAGTGAATATCCCACAAGAAAAAGATGGTAAACATTTCATTGGTCATTCACGCAGAACCTGCTGCTGCTTCTAACCCTTCTATTACTACTACTACTGCGTGGAAGAATACTCCAGACAATTATAGCACTTGGAGACATACATTAAAAGAGATGTGGTTCAAACTTAAAACATTCAGAATAATTTGACTGATTCATGAGACTATCATTCGTAATTCTGAAACACATACTTACCTTTTCAAGTTGGTTTGCGGAAGCACATGGATCCTTCAAGAGCAATATACTTCCATCGGAAAAATCATCGTAGGTGTGATCATACACAATTTCTGGGGCTATTGCATAATATGAATCCTCAAGAAGCATAAGCTCTTTCTTCTTATTTCTAGGTTGAGGAATTTCATGCTCACTGTTTACTGCCTTCTCAACATGCACCTGCACATAAAAGTATGAGGCTGTGGTACTGGCAAGATAGAAATTAGTAAATCACCTAGGATAAAACCTCTACGCTTGTCTGCAGCTCGTGGAAACGAGAGTGACTGGCTACAAAACAGAAAAGCCCTTCATTCTTTGGAAGAGGAATGGAGCGGACAATGCAGCGTCCCTGACTGAAGCTGTATTTCACATTGTCTTCTCCCCTCAATGAGTCCTGCCTTATCAGAAGGGTATGAGAGTGGCCATTTTCCTCTTCATCATGGATATCTTCATCCACTTCACCAGCAGAATTTATGACCTCAAAGACAATATCTTCCAAATGAGAACCAGCGGCACAAACTTTAGGTATCTGATGCAAAGGAAACACCAGAAGAACCTTTTCAGGTGCATGTTAATATTCAAATCATCTTTTCATTTACACAACAAACAAATATTTCTCTATCCCATCGTTTGTCCATCTTTGCGAGGATGTCAAGAAATTCAAAGACAAGTAATTTCCAATTTTAAAGATCTGTGAATCAAAATAATATTGGCCACAGTCTTCTATGTCAAGGCCAATGTTAGAAACTAAAAAGCACAAAAAAGAGTCATGCATTCATTATTTAATATGGACAATGATTTGTGACACGGAAAGATTGAACTATTGGCAACAATTAAAGGATTGCGGAGCGTTGACAAACCTTGGATGCAACTCGCAACCATCTCTCTTCAGTTTGGGACTCTTTCTTGAGAACTACTTCATCGCCAGAAAAAATAGAAAGGAAAACTGTGGGCAGAATAAATAACTGGTTAAAGGACTGGGGACCACTGATCTTGCAATTCTTCAAACACCCTTATCCCACACATTCATTGCCACCAAATAAATGAAGTCTTAATGCAACTATGAAAAAGATATTTACGCAATAACATCATATTGGATCTGCAAATTACTTAATCCAAGAGGATGAAAAAGTCTTCCTTTTTACTACTAAAGCCCAAACCACATTGGTGATACTCTTTCATAAGGACATCTCGATCGATGAAGTCAAATGAGTTACCGTGGAAGCAAGATTACCAGCATTCAGCACACTGTCTGACATCACTCCCAGAAAAGAAGTTACGCAGGTTATGAATTTTGGATCATGACGTTAGATCAACAAATACAAAATGTTCATTACTGCAACAACTTTGATGATGTGTAAAGCACATACCAGGTTTACCATATCCTGATGTAACCTTCAAGGCTCCATTAAGGTTTACCCACCCATGAACGTCAACCTATATCGCGAGATACGAAGCTTAGAACATCCAATAGATTGTGGATCAAAAAACGTAAAAAGAAACAAAAAACCTGATGAACTTACACCATTTGAACTAGAAAAGAGCAAAGGAAATTGGAAACACGCAAGTTTAAAAGAACAAGACATCAAACACCATGAGGCACACACCAAGCCACCATTGCAGATAGAGATGCTTTAGCTAATTTATCTGTCTGAACGTGTAATATATAACACCACTTATTCATCTATGCATATATGAACATGTATACAAGTTACAGGATATACAGATGCTACAATTAAGACAACTCCTGATTGGCTCACATGACCTTGAAAACACCTACTGTCTTAATATTACTAAGATCAAATATAAATGGATCAAGGAACCACACCAAGTAATAGAAGACCAGTTATTGAGACAGGTTAAACAGAAAGCAGTAATTTGAGATTTTTGGGCCGTTTCAAGACAAAAATTCAATACGTTGGTCATCTGCAGACCTCAGACAATTTCTCCCAGAGTGGGAACCATGTAAAGAATCCCTGCTTATCTGTAGCATTTTACCATTGATAACTTACTAAATGACACAAGTTCACAGATACATGGTCACCAACAGGATTTGACTTGCATAGGAACTATATAGTTAGCTAGACTTGCATATTGCAGTTGTGGCAAAGACTAAATTAAGTAAAAGTTGTGCAGTTAGGAGGTTCATGTTTGCGCCTGCATCTGATTCCTTGAAACTTCTTGCCAGCTGAGAAGTAAGTGACACTTTGAGACATCCCTAAATACAAATCTTGTCGTAAATAATCTGATCGAGCAAGTTAAAAAGGAATCGAAATAGTTCTCACACTTCAAATTGCAATCAAGGAAAAACTACAAACTATCTTCTTCAATGTGCTCTCCACTCTTACCAACTGGACTATTAGATGTAAAAAAATAGAAAGAGGAAAAAGGAAAGCAACCACCTTCAGAAAGCAATCTCCTTTTTCTAGTAAACATAGTCCTTCCAGCATCAGCTTAATGTGTTCATCTTTTCTCATGTGATTACCATACTTGTCAAATGTCTGTATCAAAGACAAAAGAAAAGAAGAATACAACCGCACGAACTGCAGGTAATAAAACAACTGGAGCTACATGCACTAATAAACCAAAAAACAAAAATAAACATGTGAGATATGAAAGTAAGTTTTCTCTCTACATCAACAAAGTGAAGATTTCATTATCTATCAAGCAGCTTCTAAGTTTGCGATTTTCAGAAGCAACAAGCATATGCTCTTCCTCATGTCATAAACGTAGTCAAAAATTGATTCTTCTGATGCAAGGTTAAAATTTCTTTTGACCAACATTGATGAATTGTAAGTAAATACAGAGTCGTGGTATGAAAAATTATTATAAATGGTTGATTGTACAGATTTGATATGGGAAACAACTTTGAAAACTCTATCAAGGAGGGTAAAGAGACAAGTAATACAGCAAGTAAACAAGACAGCCGCAAGGATTCCTGAGAGCTGAAGACTAAGTTGGAAGCTGAGGAATCCTATCCTAACGAAATCCTTACTATTTTCAGGTCCCATTGCACTGATCAAACCTAACCTTGTGAAATCCTTATTGTTAGATAGTTATGTGTAAATAGTCCAGTTTCATATGTGGTAGGAGCAGAATATGTATTATATATAGGACTTATTGTATCATTGTTAATAAATAGATTTTTCTCTCGTGCATTCTCACATGGCATCAGAGCTTTACTGAGAAAATTACCGATGTGCGTCATTCCAAAGACATTCGGGAAGAAAGATCTCGTCGCCGTGCAATTTTCCAACAACTTCGTCTTGTTCCCATGGTTTATCACTACTTCAGTGGTTCTGTGCATATACTACTACCACCATCAAATCTGAAACCCTTTTGCGACCAAATCCCAGACACCGTGTGTCTTTCCGGTTGACTACTCAAGATAGATTTGCGCTATCTCCTCAATGGTAAGTGTTGTCCGAAAACCAACACTACCATCTTGTTCGGAAAATTCAGGCGACAAAACCCAGTCAATCGCTCCGGCAGATATTCCCTCACGCGCCCCCACTTGCCGTCAGAGCAAAGGTTTCCGCGAGCGCATCTGACACACTCACCAGTGCTTTCGGCGAGCGCGTCTGACATATGCACCGGTGCGTGCAACACTTTCTAGCCAGAATTTTCAAAAAAAATTCGGACAGTTGTTTCGTGGGGTGATTCCGAGTCCATTAGTACAATTTCCTACAAATTTCGAGAACTTTGGAATTTCCCAGCGAGCAACAATAGCTTTTCCGGACAAAACTTCTTCAGGACAACTTACTCATCAAATTCTGACAACTTTTATTTTTTTAGCATGAACAGTGCACTTTTCCGGCGTGAACGGTCATTTTCCGACGTGAACATTAATTTCCAGAGAAGTTTTTGTTTTCTGGTGACGTTTTAGAACCTATTTTGTAGTGTTAAATTCGGCTTAGTATCACTATTTCCAAATTTCTCCGGCGACTTTTCGATAAACTTCTGTTTATCAGCAACTATCTGGTTTTGTTGTTCAGGGGGAGTCTAGTGGCCTTGTATGTCGCTTGCGCCGGTCACTTTATGGTCTGAAGCAGTCTCCTTGAGCCCGGTTTGGTAAGTTCAGCAAAGTTATGTAGGAGTTGGCATGATTCATAGTGAAGTCGAATGACCAGCTTACAGATATTCTCACCAAATCTCTCACTGGTCCTCGTATTAGTTACATATGTAACAAGCTCGGTACATATGATTTGTATGCACCGGCTTGAGGGGAAATGTTAGATAGTTATGTGTAAATAATTTTAGTCCCATATGTGTAGTAGGTGTAGAATATGTATTATATATAGGACTCATTGTATCATTGTTAATACATAGATTTTTCTCTCGTGCAATCACACACTTACCATTTTCAGGTCCCATAGGTTTCAGTTTTTATCAATCATGTAGTATTATTAAAAGCAGATATAAAGAATGCTCATTGACAAACATATAGGGACCATATATCATGTAAAATATCTTGCAATACTCTACCAATCGCAAAAGGATTTTTGTCAAAATGGTCATACTGAGAAGCAAAAAGCAGACTCATTAGAGCTTGCTTTGGAACTATGGCTCTCATATGGTTGCTTTTGTTGTAAAAATGAAGCAACATATCTCACATCCTTCAAAGCAGGATATAGGAACTCGAAAGAAGGATATAGGAACTCAAACACGTCTACTTAAACTCAACACACACCCAAAAGTTGCCAGTCATATCGTTTATTTCTCTCATCAATACCTAGAATATTTTGCAATTTCCAATACTCTCAAAGATGAATAAACCATCTTAGATATCAGATGATCCCATCTGGCTAGTAGACTAGGAGTGGTTTCTCTTGCTTCCTGAAATTAGGAGCCTATATACACCTTTATTTTTCTAATAAATTGCATATAGGACACTGTTTTTCTAAGAAATTGCCTATTGTACATATTTATTCCTATTGTACACTTGTATATAAAGTGCTGCTATTTTGTCAAAAGGACAGCAAAGTTTTGCGCCTTGAAAACTTCAGTTACAGTGTTTTTCACAACTTAAGCATGACAGGGTTTTTTTAAACTACTAACTAGAAAATGATCCTTGTTTACATGACACTCAATACGCCTTATGGTGATAGTAGGGTGTTGAATTAAAATTCCATTACACGTACCTCCAAAGCAAGCTCCTTAATGATCATTCCTGGAACCAATTTCTTGCTAAAATCTACAGGATGCAGAAGTACGTGTTGCAAAGGTCCGGGAATAACTATGAACAGAGGAAAACAACTAAGGCACAGCATATATTATATATTCTCAGTCAACGGAAAACAAAATTATATGTCAGTTACCTATACAAGGAATAGCCGCTGAAACTGGATCATCCTTTGAACATATATGTAAGGTAGCTTCATAACTTGGTCGAATCTTATCCAAGTCACTAGATTCAATAATCACATTCTGAAGAGTGGAAAGTTTTGATATAGTTCTTCATTTAGAGAAGATTTGACAAGTGTATTGTAAAGGACTTGAAGCTGGGATCATATAACGTCACCTTAAACTTCATTGTACATCTGTCACGTGAAATGAATTGATCATAGACGCACTTGGACTCCACAGCATTGCCACTAGAACTTAACTTCATCTTTATCTTTGTGTGCAACTTGAATGGAATACGATTGGAAAATCTATCATAACATGCAATGCTCAAAAACTCTGGAAAAAAAGAACCAACCCTGCCAAAGAACATTTAGACGCCAACAAAAAATTTCATGAAATGAACGAATTGCTTAAAAGCAGGTGTAACAAATGGTCAGTTTGTCTCATATAGACCGTAAAGGAAAATATGCTACGATGCAACAACTGTAAGGCTGTACTATGAAGTTTACTACCACATGCATATGAGACTAGATGCTGATTCTTAATTGCTGATAAGTGAGATACTTGAGGCAAATGGAGAGAGAAATAAAATATTGCATGACGCTCTTAATTGAAGGGAAAATAATTGCTCCATAGGTTTAATCTAAATAACTCACCTGAGAAATATTGAAAACAAGGCATTATTAAGGAAATAACTCAAGCATTATACTGATGAATATGAAACTCATTCGCCTACTATAAGAAAAAGATTATTTTCTATTTCCTATCCGTGCATAATTTGATAAGGCCCAAAACAGATTAAATCAAACTCCATTCATTCACAGACTGCAAATGCAAAAGAATTAAGAGAAAATGGGAATTTAAAATTGTTGAAGACCCAAATTAAAGATAAGTTTCTTCTCTAATAACTAAAACATTAGATGAGGTGATTCACACAAACGGTGTAGGCAGAGTCTAGAGTTAGAGTCTCGCCACCACCCTCCAAGAAAAATATTTCAACGTGCTTGGCACATGGCAAAGAATCAGCCAGAAGCATGTTGAAGAGCCAAAATATAAATGAATAAAAGTGTCCCCTTGTTAATAGTTCAAGCTTTAAGACAAGGAAGTTCACATAAAATTATATCTTATCTTGTAATGGTTCTTACTTTATTCTCCACTCATATTAAAATGCATACAGAGTAAGTGGCCAATGGGGAGTTTCAGAAAATGGACCAATAAAAAAGGACAGATTTTCTTTATCGAATCATACATGAGGATCATATTCTTATCCTAATTCTCCTCTATATCATATGTTTATTGATACAATGCGGTAACTAATTATTTTCTCCGTTCTTTTGACTTAAAAATCCCACGAGAATTAAGAGCATCAACTATATCATATTTACATGGCAATCTTAAGACTCAGTGCCTGAACAATTTTCTTTTTGCGTAACTGTATGTAAGAAGTCAGTTTAGAATAGGGATGCCCCACCTTACACTGAGTGTAGTCTTCCCATCACTTATAAGTTTCCAACTAGCAGCCTCAGACAATGCTTTAACATGCACTTCCTTTTCAAATTTTGTACAACTGTCTTCCTGAAAAAAAATATCAATAGCAAGGAAAATCAAGGATAATAAACACGTTATTCAGTATATCATAAAACGGAGATATAAAGAACATAACTTACAAGAGAAAATCGAAATAGGTAAACGCCTACTTTCTGAAATATATCTGGTAACCTCTCCTTCAGGGGGAATTTATATAGACCAGTAAACCCTTTATGCGACGAAGGAGTCAATCGGCCAGAGTAAATATGACCAAGTTTTTTCCGGTCCGCTTGTGCTTCAAATTTGACCTCTAGAGTCATCTGAAAATTTTCTTTCATGATGTATTTCTGATCCAAACTTACGGATGCAGTACTAGAGCTAAAAGAAGATGGACGAACAACTGCAACAATCTCCTCAGGAGGCTCATGTCCAGCATCAACAACATCCTGAGGTAGTGCCTGCATTTGCAACCAAATTCAGCAATTCAATGAACAAGTATAAATGTGACATACCATCAAGATCAAACAAAGATGAAATCTGATCAATTCCAAAGATATTCAAAGTAATAGATGCTCAATAAGCCTTGCAGGAAATTTTGAAGAAGATACAGAAACATGTTCCATGCTGAATAAGTTAAGAATCCTACACAGCTGTTCAGCTTCATCGTCGTTAACAAAAAGACTGTCATCTGACTTGGCCCCAAGTAGATGAATTTAGGGAATGCTAGATAAAAAGATGCAAAAAAACTAGCAATCAACTGGAGAAAATCACGGTAAACGCAAAAATAAATCAGTAATTAAAAGAAGCAAGCTGCTTCTATGAACTAACCCCCTCAATGCCCAAGTCTTCACATTGCTTGGCATCTAATATGTCAATTGACGACGGAGTTTTTTTCTCTTGGAGTTTCGAGATTTGGTTCTCCCACTCCGTAATATCAACAGATAAGCACTGCAAAACATGACACTTATTATATAGAAAAGACAGATATGTAGAGAATGCAAAAAACAACAACAACTTAATTGAGCTGCAATAACATGGAGCCAAAACTAGAACCTTTCCGGTGTCGATCACACTAATCGGCAAAGATTTTGAGTCACGGATTTCTATGCTAACACACCCCTTATCAACTATAAGGCGAGAACCGTTCTCAGCAGGGACGTTTAATGGCCTGTAAGTAATCATAGTAAAGACAGCAAAGATTCAAATATTAGTGTTGAAGGAGGGGAACTAAAGACCTGGACAAGCAGTGACATGAAACATAAGAAGTGAATCACTAACCTGCAGATAATTCGAGCATCGCCTAAAAATATAGAAAAAAATGTTCAACATCATAACAACATCAATGGATAGGTTACAGCCGAATTTTTAACATATAATGCAGCAGAGATATATGTAATTACTTAAGCAGTGGCTAGCCATAAGATACCAAAATAGTGAGCTACTCGGAATTAAACAGGTAGAATAGTATACTCTAACACTATGTTTGGATCATTTTTACTCATCGTTTTATAATGTATTGTAAACTGTAAAGTCTCATTTTATGGATACAACGTGTGGATAGATTGTATCGTTTGTTGTTGTTAAATAACATTTTTGTTGTTTGGTTTGACTGTATCGTACTGTTACTGATAAGTTTACTAAAATATCTTCAATTGTTTTAGATACAATTTATCAAGATATACATATAAAAATAATTTAAGAAACCTCTTTCTACTAATTTATCATCAATTATGTTGCTTGGAAACAAGAGCAAAAACAAAAACTTGAAGAAAAAAGTTAACTATCATTAGCACCAAAAAAAAAAAATCTAATACGATCGAAAGAGATAAAGAAACGAACAGAGATTTGGATGAAATGAAAAGAACAACACAAACCAACACTGGAAAAGATGGATGTGGATAAAGTGTGTCAATAAGTTGGACATTTGGAGTTAAAATAAAAAAAGATAAAGGATAAAATATAATTATGGAGTAATAAGTAAGGGCATAATTAGAAAAGAAAATACGAAACAATCCCACCACACCAAATCGGTTGTTTCAAAAAAATGGTGCTTTTGGTTGTTCCGTAACAATGGATTTAACAATACGATACAATCAATTTTAAATAAACAATCAAAACATTGTTTCTAGATAACAATACAATACGATACAATAGCTAACAATTGTCCAAACAAGCTGTAAGAACCACGAAATTTTGAACACTTACCACCTGATTCCCCCTGACATCCTTCAAGAATAATATATTCTAATGTGGCAAAAACGTTGTTCTTGTGGAAACCCCTACAAGCTCCCTTCAAAATTTTAATCTTCTGCCCTGATTTCCAAGTTATTCCTTTCCGACGTAAAGCTTTATGAATTCTCATTACTGAAATTACAAAGTACAATGATATGAGTTAACATTAATGGGAAACTACAAATTGCACCAATTCAAAAACAGGCTGGAAGATCACAACAAAATGATGCAGCTATAAGAATTTAACATAAGGTTTACTAGATTTGTGTTACAACCAATACCATCTGAAGAAACACCAAGCTCTTTCTTGTGCGAAGGGCCGAGTACAAAAGTAGGTTGATCCTCTCCACAGTCAACCTCCTCATCATAGCGCTCATGCATCTGAATTATCCAGTCCTGATATAGCTTCTCCACTTGCAAGAGAGTCACCTTTTTTCCATCTTTGGATATCTCAACATGAATATCTAAAAGGATTTGACACATAAGGTGAAGAGACCTCATTGCATGGTAGTGAGTAATCATTTCAACAGTGCACAGCAAACCAAAAGTTATTACCTTTCTCTTTCTCAGAAGGCTTGTTGCCAAAGTTCCTTAATGCAATGGTGTAAGGATGGTGATGGGCTAAGTCAGTCTGTGCAAATAAATACAGCAGATCTCATCAGAGAAAAGAGGGATGCATATATAACCAAATCATTCTTGGAACTTGGAACAACACTTAAGAAATACAAATTGGAGACATGGAGTTGGGAAAGGCTTCGCTCCTGCTTAGTTCATGTACACTGTGTAACAGTAGGGTAGCCGTGCAATTTCCCTTCATTTTTAAAGGGTTGGTAGAGTACCACAATGTTTCCTAGTAGCATACCTTATACATCTATCATTTCACTTTCACTAGGAAATCTCCCATATGACTAGTGTTATCAAACGCGAAAAGCGCAAAAAAACTCTAAGGTCTGTTGGAGCTTTAAGCGCAAAGCGCAAATAAAGCGTGGGCTTTAATGAAAAAAGGCGCAACTGGAGAAAAAGTAAAAATATGTATATGTAGTCCAAGACTAATAATTATAAGCATGAATAACATATATATGGACAAAGAAATTGGAAAAAAAATTCGATTAAGTGAAATATCAATTGTTTAATATCGTCTTTTCATGATTACATTCATTAGCAAGGAATAGTATGCCTTAGAGACTTGATGTGATACTAAAGCGCTCACACCTGTCTAAAGCGCCCACAAAGCGAGGCGAAGCGCTCAACATGTTTTGAGCCTCGCTTCAAGGCTTAAGCGCGCCTTTGACAACATTGATATGACTCCCTAAAGCCCTAAAATCTCATCCCATAGGCTTATCTTGATTATAAAAAACGGAGAGATGATCATGCCTAAAAACTCCCACTTCTGTTAAATACAATGCCACATCCCAATTGAATGGATCCTCATAAGGACTTGCTAACTTAAATCAGTCAACTAGACTTCAATCACAAAGTCGTTGGGGTCGGCAATACGCATCTTCTACATCCATTTCACTCTGATTGGCCTCCTCCATTCCAATAAGGCTACTTTTGACATTACGATTGACAATCATATGAGGTCTACTGGGAAGACATCTGGAGAGAAGGAGGGTCTAAATCCATTATACTGGTAACTCAATTTCGACAACTATAAAATAACTTTTGTCTTGGCGCCTATTCCTTTGAGATAAATATCTGGAGTACCTCTAGGGCCCAGATGCTGCAGCTATTGAATACATCACTCATGCTCAACGTTTAGGTCCGAAATCAGTGGAGCTCACGACCTTCTACTTCAACGTAAAGGATTTGACTTTCCTCCACCAATGTGAACCCCAATTAGATTAAGGCAGCTAATGAGACAAGGGGTTGCATCCATTTTATCTCTCCCGCATTTTTATTTGTATAACTATTTTACACTTACGATGAACTTAATGAGAGTTGACCCACCACGTCTTATTATGGACAAAGGAATCCTATCTAATTCACTAATTCGGTGGAAAATACTAAATTTTTGTATTTGAAAAGGATAAGATCGCTAACAGCACAAAAATAGAGGGAAGGTTCAAATTTAAATATGTGTTAGTGATTGTTCCATAATACATGGAAATTTTGGTACAAAATAAATGATTTCTCCAAAAGATATAAAAAAATGGAAAAAAATTATAAATATAAGATTGTCATCAAGGGTGTCCTAGACAAATAGAAGCAGGTCAACAAGCAATGATACAAAATGCACGTAATGTATGAAGTTTATGGTGTCCAGTGGTGTAAAAAGAATCAGACTTAGTAGGCGTTTGGACATAAGAATTGTAAAATTCGGAAAATGGTGAAAAAAATTTCAAGTGAAAATGGTATTTGAAATTTAGAGTTGTGTTTGGACATAAATTTTAGTTTGGGTTGTTTTTTAAGTTTTGTGAGTGAATTGAGTGAAAATTTTGAAAAACAGTTTTTTGCAGTTTTTCAAATTTTAGAATATTTCCAAAATGCATCTTCAAGTGAAAATTTGAATTTTTTTGAACGAAAGCTGATCTCGAAAAAAAGTGAAACTATTTTTGAAAAATCTTTCATCAAATTTTATGTCCAAACGGACACTTAATATGTTTGGAATAGAAAGATTACAACTGTCCAAGTAAAGAATTATTAGTTGCATTAAGATTCCCTTAGTCTATTCAACAAGTTGAGTATTTCTCTTGTTTTTCAAATGGTTAGTTCCTCATTTTGCATGCCAGGAAATGAATATCTGTCTTACAAGTTGTCAGAATGCATATAAGAAAGTTTTCATGTACCTTTGATGGTGTTGGGTTGAAACCAGCATCGGTCTCTGCAAGCAGAATATTGCTCTATGATGCTTGAAAGTTGAAACAATGACAAAGCAAAATGCTTATTCATTAATTGGGAGTACTTGTTTGGTACAAATGGTTTTACCTACAAAACATTTTACTCTAAAGCAGCATCTCTTCAAGACTTCAGCCCTATCACCCTTTCTTAGCTTAGGTTCCATGAAGGGAAGCCAAGCCTGCAAGAAACAAAAAAAATGGTTGACACTGTTCAAGCTTGAGAATATTTAATAAAGGAAAAGAAACTGAAGGCAGAAAGACAAAAAGCAAATAGTTCATATAGAATAACACAAGTATAAAATAGCATATAAATAGGCACACATGCTCTTTCTTTCAAAGTTTGGAGAAATTTTATTATGAAAGTAATTTTTGGAAGATTATGGATAGTGACTGAATAAAAGATTGGCGAAAATATAATTTGTAAATGAATAAATGAAAGATTCTGATCAACTAACCCATCGAGAATCTGGAAGTAGACGACCCAACCGCCTGACAGAAACATGACTAAAACTTTCAAAATTCTCTGTAATTCCATACCCATCCGCCTCTAGCTTTTCCAATATCACCTCAATACTCTCTTTACCCTGCAATTAAAGCATTCACACATCCTTAAAAAGGGTTTTAAATTCAGGATCTTTCTTTTTTCTTAGACAAGGAGGTGCATGATCTGTATGCACACCAAATAAATTCCTTGATACATTGCAAAATACAGAACTAGAGACAGTAGTCTCACCTGCACCACTGGAAGATAAACACACTTCAGGCGAGCATTTGCTTCTAGGGGTGATGTCTTTCCTGAGAAATTTGATCTCAGACTATAAAATGCTCTATGATAACAGGATTTAAGGAAAATACTTGCTAGGTATTTGTCGTGACAAATGACGTATATGTTACCTGAACCAACTTTTACATTGGTGCTATCGTTTACATGAAATTTAAGTTGTAATACAAACTCAAGACCATTGCAGGTCTGTAAGTTTGTCGTTGCCACCTCTCCCCCTTCAATTTCTGCTAAATTAGTGCCATTGACCTGAAAATTTGCATCAGACTGAAAGATTTGCTGAAAAAGAAAGAGATGTCTACTAGAACTTGCTTTGAAAATAATTGGCAAAAGGTGCTCAGATTGAGAGTTCCCAAAAAATACTAGAACTTGCTTTAACAAAAATGGAAGGTGCTCTCATTGAGATTGTTCAAAATTTTGACCAATTAGCAACTTATTTTGTGGTGATAAGGCTACCAACAGCTGACGAATTGTGTCAGAAACTTCCATAGTAGCTGAAAATTCTCACTCAAATGATGGTTTTCGGATTTTTTTGTCAGTAAAGCTTATCTCTCCAACTGCATGACAAGAAGATTAGGATACTCATCAAAAAACAAATGGCACGGACAACTGTCAATGAAACTGCACAAAATTGAAGATTAAAAGAGAGAACAACTACCAGCACCAGTTTGAAACAAAACAAATAGGAAATGCTAGAGATGAGGAAAAGAAACAAAGCACCATCCATGAGCGCTAGATAAAAGATGGTGTACAACAACAACAAACACATTGTAATTCCACAAGTGGGGTCTTGGGAGGTTAGTATGTACGCAGATCTTACCTAAGTTGATGGGACTCGGGTGCGGGTATCCAATACGGGGATGGATCCGAGTATTGGATTAGGCAAAATCTAAATTTTAAGATTCAGGGGTGCGGATCTGGATACGGATACGGGTGCGCGGGGATTCGGCTAATAAAACATAGAGCTATAAAAATATTGTAAATTTTGAGAAATATTCTGTGGAAAACTTACATGAATATTGTACAATTCAATCTTGCATTCTCCAAGATGGACATTATTCTTTCATTGTTCTAATTCTGTTTATTTTTTATTTTGAGAAATCAAAATCTCAATTTTTCTCCAAAATTTGTCGATCGACTCCGGTCAAAGTGCCCAAAGTCAGTTTACCGTATCCGGGACGTATCCCGTCCCCGCATCCGTATCCGTATCCGTCCCGTATCCGGACGGGGACGCACCAAAATCGAAGAGTCCGCGCAACTTAGTATATTACCCCTACCTTCAAGAAGGCAAAGAGGTTGTTTCCGAAAGACCCTCCGTTTACGAAAGATAAAAGAAGGACAGCAGCAATCACACCAATTCTAAAACCAAAGCAAAAATACAAAGATACAACACTAGAACTAAGTATTGTAATCAGAAGGCCGAAACGGAAGCAACGACAAGTAATCACATAAATCAAGAAATACGAAAATACATAGCTAACGCTAACTCATGTACTAAAGCTAGTGTTACAGACAAGGACAACGCTAGGCGACCTATTCTAACCCTTTACCTTTATTCTCAACCTCCACATCTTCCTATCCCTAGTCATGTCTTCAGTGAGAGATAAAGGATGGTATCCACGCTAAAAAAGAACATGCAGAAAGAATCTTCCTTCAATGCAAAACAGTTTTTTTTCCAGTGAAACAAGAGCATTTGTGCCTCATCTGTCTTAGATAACTAATTTACATAACAGGCTGAATTGAATTTCTTACAAGAAAAAGCTTTTCAGAGAATTTGGACAAGAAAACATAATATCCACTATGTGAACTTACCACATGCAAAAGACTGTGAATGCTTTCTCCACTGATGCTTTACAAAGGCAACAAAAAGGCAAAAAAAAAAAAGATAAAAGAGGGACGAAAAATTAAAGCACATAATCATTTCTCAAAAAATTGAATTAAGTGCCACACAGATAATCAAAGAGAACCTTTAATGAACTACAGAAGTACTATTTAGTAAGGGAATGGAAAAATGGAATGACATCAGAAGAATGAAGCAGTAAGAAAAGACTTCAAAATTCAGAAATGGAGAGAACAAGGCGCCGAGGTAGAGGATAAACTAAGTAAACGTAGTTCACAAGTAACCAGAAGTGTTTGAGACAAGCAAGATCACGCAAGGTAAAATACTAAATGATACTGTGGCCAGTGGCGGAGGTAGGATCTCCGCGAAGGGGGTTCAAAGAGAAAAAATTAAAAAAATGTAGCTAGTGGGAATTGAACTTATGACCTTAGGAAGGTTTTGAACCCCCTTGACCATTAAGCTACACTTTTGGGCTGTGTCAAGGGGGTTCAAAACCTAATATATAGAGGTAAAAAATAGATTTTGCCTTATATATACGGTGAACCTCCTTGCGCCCCCCTAAATCCGCCCCTGACTGCGGCATGCAGACATTAGAGGCACATTTACAGCTCATTTGGCAACCTTCAGAAAAGACACTAAGAGGAATCCTCAACAACAAATAGATGAGCATTGCCAGAAAAATGGTGATCTTTAAGATCAGGAGCATGAGAACCCATCCAGAAAGAGAGGAGCTCCAAGTGGAGAATCACAGAAAAACAGAAGAAAAAAAAAACATGAAGGGAAAAGACCTCTAAGAGGTTCTAAACAAAGAGTAACCAAAAAATAAAAATGTTTACCTAAGCTGTACAAAAGTATCTTTCCACAGTTTATGAAGACATCAAGTGCATGGTATAGGAAATTATCACTGAGTTCTAATATATAGATACTATACCTGAAACTCAATAGGCATTGTGGTTCTTCCTGTTTTTGATACTTCATCACACTGCCAATGAAATAATAATGAATAAGATATCGAAGGCCAGAGTGCATAGGATAAATCTTATAAGGCAGAGAGTATCATCACATCACCACACACCAGACTAGATAACATCTTCAGCAACAATGGTTGTAGCTCCACATAGACCTTTTAAGTTGACTTTCGAACTCTCTAATGTTAGTTATCCAACTAAAACACTAGTTATCACAATGACTATAAGACGTAAAATTTTGGAAAGAGCTCTAAAAGTTTGAGCAACAACAACACAGCAACTACGCCTCAATCACAAGCAAGTTGAGGAACTATAAAAGTTTGAACAGGTCAACAAAACTCCACACCTGCAGAAATTAATATACTACAGTAGGAACTTATTACCTGTAACATACACTGAGCAAAATGCAAGTCACAGAAAAGAAGAAGTGTGAAGCGTGTAAACCCAGCAAGGCCAGTTTGAAGGGATACTATAAAAGTTGGAATATAAATGGAATATGCATTAAGCAAAAGAAATAAAAAAGGATGCTTAAAGCAACAAGTAACAATTCAAATTCCTAGTTGCCATATATAACAATGCCATTAATCAAATTTGAAAGTAATGAACAGAAAACAACAATGATCAGAAAGCGCTACTACATAAACCTCTAAAACTAACGTATCAAATAAACTCTACAAGCCACTAACCTGAATATAAGGGAAGTATATATCCTTCAGTTTGTATTGTAATTGCTGTATGCTTTCGCTTCTCATCTTTGGATGAAAAATTTCAACCTGTTAATAAGGTAAGCAACAATGGTGTTCAAAAGCTGATCATATACTTTCACCAACAACTCCATAACATGTTTGAGACTTATTTCATAGAATCTTTTATTGCCACAATTAAATGGAAATTATTGATGTTTAGTGTGTTAACATATACCAAAATAACTAAGCATTTAAAGCATCAAAATGGTATGAGCAGCCTACACCCAAACCCTAAACAATTAAAGACATTTTTTATTCATAAAAATAATTTGGGAAACACCACAATAATAAGCCATTTCAAAAACAATTTAGTAAATGGGAATACTTATCAAGACATTGAAAAAAGTCTCAGTCCATGGAGGATACAACCAATCATAACACTATGAAGAACCGCAAAGATTGCACCCGAAAGGATCAATCAAGATATCACTCATATCATGTATATTAGGGTGGGAGATGGACTCAACATTGACTTCATAGGAAGTCAATGCAAAATTCTATTCCGAAGGAAGATGATACTAAAGAATTCTAATAAACAAAAGGCCAGCAAGAGTCTGGAAGAATATTTTACTTTAGTGAAGCTACCATCAGTTGATTCTTGAATCTCATCTTCCAAGGGGTCTCTAACACTTCCATCGGTCTAAATGAAAGGAAAAATACATAAACTAAGGAGGATAAGATAAAGACAAAGAACTGCATATAAAGATGAGAGGCAAAATGATAAGAAGATAGCAATATTAAACAATGATGAGCACCCTCCAAGTTTGTTGAGAAGAAGAACAGCTGAGCAGAGATTCTCTCTCAAGATGTAACACAAATACTTTCTTAGAATCCTTTGTCTTTGAAGAAACTGAGGCTCGTCTACAAAAAGGCAGCAAGATGAAAAATAAATCCACCATTTTCCAAAATGAAGCCATAATAAAATTTAGCAAGACATACCTTCCCAAATGCATAGATGCAATAGGTCCTCCATAACCAAACATACCAAAGAAAGGCTGTAAAAGTAATCACCATGTCAGATAACCTATAAATAAAAGTCAGCCAAGAGGATGGAGACACTGCTAGATATAGAAACAAAATGTAGTTTGATTCCTTGCTTGCTAGTTGGAGGAATTAAAAATCAAATTACATAAGGTAAAAATAGCCCAAGCTTTTATTAAGAGATAAGGAGCATTTGAAGAAAAGGGAACAAAAAAGGAAGATAAAAAGTTATTAAGTACAAGTTGGTAAGATAATTATATTTTCCATTTTAATACTTGTAATGCTATTGTTGCTTGTTTTTTCAGGACAAAATAGTAAATAGGTCTTTCCTATTATCGATAGCTGACTATGAATTTCACCTTCTGCCTCCAATGGAATATCAACTATCAACAATATTATGCAAAGACTAGTGTGTACCATGGGGTTAAACCTTCAAATCGACAGGTATATAAATGTCAAAAAGAATAACTCACAACTGTTCTCAATAAAAAGCCTTAGAAGGAAAAAAATTGCAAAGTAAAGTAATATCAAGTTGAGGTGGGATAAAGGTATCTCTTGATATCTCGTTATCAGATGACTCTGAATCACAACAAGAACTTTACGTAGAGGCTGCTCTTCACTGGAATAAGTATAAACTCTAGGCAGCAATTGTCGTGATTTATTGCCAAAACAGATGCAAAAAGACTTTTTATGCCCATCTCACTGACCACGAGAAAGCCAGTATTGGAGAACCAATAATTTGAAGACTCTATGAAATGGTAGAAATGAATGCGTCATTGATGATTCAAGATTTTTCAGAATCCAGTTTTGCAATTGAGATTATCTTGTGTTACTGAGTTCATTTATGTTCAAAACATTTAAGAGATAACATACAGGATACTTCACAGTGCCAAGTTGCAGGGAAATGTCAAGACCAAAATCAGGCATGAGTTCATTACAATGTGTAACTACCGGTCTCTAAGTTCAAGCTGGACCTGTTACTAGCCCGGAGATTTCAAAACTCCACAAATGCAAAGTAAATAGATATCTAATTCTGTGTATTGGAAATTCACTTCTAATAGAAGTCTTTTGAATACAGTTAAGCAAACTGTATATTGGAGTTAAAAAATAACCATTAAGTATGGAGGTTTTCCTCCTATGCCTCTATATCTCGATGATCTGTGTAGAGAAGCTCCCATCTTTCCCCTGAAAACATACGACACATAATAAAATAATAAAAAAATAAAATAACAATGGAAGTGCATTAAATAGCAGTAAAGATGGAAAAACTGATGACGTAATTCAAGAAAACAGTATCAAGTTCCTAAGCTAGCTTTGAGATAGAATCACAAAAGAATTGAATGAAGATATTCGCCGTTTAGGTGCAAATTAGTAAAATACATGCAGCTTTCTCACTGCATGAACTCTTCAGTTATATTTATCTGATTGCAGTCCAGACAAACTATGGGCACTGCATTGATCACTTTCTGGAGACCCTGAGTGTTACAGAAGCGTTTTACTCTTTGTTTTCATCTCTGAGAAGTGTATGAGTTTCTTTGTGACATCCTTTATTTAAAAGAAGACATTAAGTTGTCGATCCCATATTACAAGTGGTTTTCCCTCAATTATAGACAAATTCTTTCAAAACCAAATGATAGTCATTGTAACAAGTAGACCTAGCATAAACTTTTTTTTTGGTAAGTGCAAATAGACCTAACATAAATTCAAATAGCAAATACAAAAACAGACCTCTGATTTTTCTGGAAGTTATTTTCAAAAGAACAAGACAAGAAAGAAAAATAATCTATCTATATGTGAGAGAGATCTTGATGCATCAAAAGGAATGGTCTAGAACAGTCAAAAGAAAAGAGAACTTGAGGCTCCATAACTTAAAACTTGAACCATCTAAGACACCAACTTCCATCTTTAAGGACTGAGTCTAGTGTCTTGGTGCCAACCTCAAGAAAAACCACTTTATGCAACACATAAGAAAGTATTTTATTAATTTGGAACTCAAAGTTAACTTACAGCCATAGTGCAAGTCATTCTGATAACTCACAAGATCCCAGTTAAATCAGTGAAAGAACAACTTACCACTTCACTATAGAATTTTCAGCACTTCCATCCATACCAGGGCCTGTGTCAAATATTGTGACCCTCTTCTCAGTTAACTCTAGACTGCAAAATAAGGGAATCGGTGAATGGTTTCAGGTAGTATGAGATACGAGCTATTAATCAAGATAATAAAACATCCCGTACAGAGCTATTGATCAATACAATGAAACAGCCGTAGGCGCCATTTAACTTAATAGATTTACATAAGTTAAGTGAAAGCCAGTGAAAAGAAAAAGTAGCCAATCTTAGTAAGATATGGTCACGATTAATCAGAAGAGCAGAGCTACACAGCTACTGCCAAACAGCATGTCAAACATATAAGTGTGAGCACATGCAGAACACGATAAGAATAAATTATAAATCCTTGGAATTCATTGTTAGGCGGCAATATCAAAAGGATCATTTAGTTAAGAAGTTTAGTTGAAGCATGAACCGAAATGAATAGGAAAATTGAAACCATCCTGTATAATATCCCAAAAGAAAAAGGATACAGTTGACAATGGCACACTTGCAAGGTGTTAAAATGAATAGAAAAATGAGTCATAAGTTTCTTGGGGAATCAAATTATCCAGTTTCAGGCAAGATTCATGTGCACTTTAGTATGCATTATGCAATTTAACTACAACAACAACAAACTCAGTTTGATCCCAACAGGTGGAGTCTGGGGAGGATAGTCTGTACCCAGACCTTACCCCTACCTAATGTAGGTAGAGAGGTTGTTTCCAATAGAACCTCGGCTCAGGAAGGGCAAGAAGCATTATGCAATTTAACTGAACAGGACAAAAACAAGATTACCTGTTACAGAGGAGAATTTTTCGGGATCACCAACTTAGGAAAACACTTGACAATCGAGCCCAGGATGAACAATATATTGGTATACTCTCAAGTATATATTAACATCTTTAAAAAAATCAGTCTATAGTAAATATCACACTGTCTCCAGTCATTAAGAATTTTATAATTTAAGAATTTGAATTGATTACATGCTTTATTGAGCTATCCAGCTTCAAAATTCCATACCTTATTAATCTCCTCTGGTTTGCATGATTAGACCATACAGCCTGCAATGAATTATCCTGATATACAGTTGACATGAAGTTAATGCTTAAAATGATAAACACAAATAGAGAAAGTTATGTGCAATATTAGATTCTTACAATCAAATCTGCAAGTGCAGTTTCAAAGGTATATTCTTCGGGTAGTTCCTTCAACAAATCAGTATCCGGCGTAAGATCCCACATATTCTGTCAAATGCAACCATACACTCATTTCACTTATATAACACATATTCTAGAATAGCAAGCAGCCAGAGACTGAAGTACCAACCTCATATTTATCTGCTTCAGCTGAACCATCCTGTATAGAAAATAGAAATAACAAAAGAGTAAGTTGTATGCACTAACAACGTAACAATATTTACATAATTAGGTTTTGCATTAGGTAATTACAGGTTTAAGAAAATATTTACACTCTTCAGTGCATAAGGACCCATTTGTCGTGTCTGATTAAAATTCTCAAATAAGTGTTTGCTTATCAAATTGGCCAACTTCAAATTCCAAATTTGTTTTTCAACTTAACTTCAAATACTACTTTTTTAAAATATAAATAAAATAAAAAAGCAAATGGTACCAAAATAAACAAGAAATTTGAAATAGTGAAAGCCAAAATAAAACAGACATACACAAAGCCTCAACATATGAGACTTGTAATTAGGCTTGAGATTCCTGAAATCCAACGTCTTTGTTATCTTGTTCTCAAAAGCATCTACAAAATGCAAATCCTCGCTCGTCCAATAAATCTGTCTTTTGGACTTAAGGCCGAACTCTGTTCTTCCCCCAACATTTATGCATTCTCGCTTCACTAAAATAATAAAGTCCTGAAGCGGCATTTCAGTGGGCGGTTGACGTAATTGCAACTCCAAAGTTATTCCATTTGGCAACAGAACCCGAAAATAATAAACTTTTTCTTCAATACCAACTTCCTCATCTGAATCAGTTTGGATTCTTAGAGCCCTAGTTGGTTTCTTCCTTGGCGTTTCGGCTGAAAAATCCTCACTCTGCCTTTTGCTCGACCTACCACAAAGTCAAAAACAAATGGTAGTTACATAAATAATCGAGACAGCCTAGGTTTAAAGCTAAAACAATATGCTAAACACTCGAAACATAAAATGATATACTAATACAAATCAAATCAGAAAACACACACACACACACACAAATGATATGCTAATACAAATCAGGAAACACACACACACAAACAAAAACACGCAAACTCACACACATATACGCTATAAAGAAAATGAAAGGAACAAACACGCGACAAGACATTAAGAAAACAGATTTTATACCAAATAAAGTAAAAAAAGAAGAGATTTTGACTGATCCTTGACTTGAGTCAATCGATGTTTACTCTTTATAGTAATAGTACTAAACACGTATGCATGGAAGAATAATAGAATGAACAACTTTTTAAAATTTTGTGTATATGCATATGTGAAAGAAAACATGATTAAGTGACTTACATTTTGTTTTCTTGCATCTACAAATGGTGATTTGCAGAAAATGGATTTGCAAGGGTTTGAGAAAGAAGAAATACTAACAGAGAAAGTTTTGGGAGAAAATGATGAGAAAGAATTGGAAAAGACTGCGGGGTAGTAAATAGGGAGTAGTACTAGCTAGCATGCAGCAGAGGCCTGAACGCTATAGTGGCCAGCTTGCGCAGTACGCACCCTTTTTGTCCGTCTGTTACCTGCAGTGTTTTTTATGTCATTTTTGTGGGGTTACTATTAGGCGCAAGTTAGCATTCATATTCTTGAGATGGAGACAGAGAATATGGGCCAAACTATATTGCGCCCAATGTTCATTGAGCACCGCAAATAGTCTGAGGCCACGTGTCTTGTACAGTTTGAAATACCTGGCGTTAAAAGTGTGCGAGGAACTTAAACGGACAAAAGGAAGTGGGTCCGGTTAGCTGACCTGTCAAATGTGACACGTTGATTGCTCACACCCCGCTTTCCTCAGCATTCCTTCTCGACGATTGTACCACGTCCATTAATGTTCAGTTCTGCTGTCTTTAAAATGTTTTCGCCAGAAAAGAAAAATGTTTTCAATCTTATTGGCATTTCACAAGATTTTCAAGAAACTTTCCTAAAGTTTTAACTTAGGGGTCGTTTGGCAGAGTGTATAAGAATAATGCTGAATAAGGTGTGTTAGTAATATAGAAATTAGTAATATATAGCTTAGTAATGCATGTTAGTATACTGTATTTGTAAAATAATTCTGGAGAAAAAATAAAATAACATATAAACAGAAATAAAAATGAAATAAAAGTCAATCTGAGCCCACTGAATTCACAGTGTTTCCTTAATGAATTTAATCTCCTCCTAGTACCCAGGTTATTGATTATTTTCTCTCAAGATATAACGAATTACACAATGGTATAGTGGTACTTCAAACCCCAGTGATTCAGCGAACACAAATTTCGGTAGCAAATCACACTTATTGTTGTTTTCTTTGAAGTTAAAATATGCAGAAGAAAGGAGGAGAACTCAGAAAATCGTATGGAAAAATCTGAGAGAATTGACTTATATTTATAGCCAAAGTTGGGGTGAAATCTGAAGATGTGCAACTCTTCAGAGCAGTTGTTTATGCAAAACGGTCATAGCATAAATGGCTATTTACTAAACAATAAACTGGGAGAATTGAAGAGGTTGGTTAATTTTCTGTTACAAAAACAAAAATGGAAAAATGGAAAATGGTTGGATTTATCATTAATATTATTAGATTTAATATTAATGTTCTATTATTAAAACGGATATTTAGTAATATTTGTGTTAATATTTACTATTAACAAATAAATTTGATCCAAAAAATTATTCAATCAATCGATCATTTGACCAAATTCAAATCCAAATCCAAAGTCGAGCCGAGCGATGACGACGACGGCGTGAGGCTTGCCTTCTTCTCAACTCTTTAAGAGCTAGAAGAAGAGTAATTACTTATATACCCATTAAAAACCTCTTCCTCTTCCAGTATGGACAATGTCCCTTCATCAAGGAAGGAATCTCAAATGAAACTCAAATATTTCATTTTCCTTTCATTTCTCATTCACCCCCTTTTAAGCATTAATATACTTAAAACCCCAACAATCCCCCACATGAATGGGGAATGGCTATATCACAGAAATATGCATGAAAAAATTTCGCAAGCAAGGATTAATTGCATCTGGATAAGTAGATTCCTCTTTGAACTTTCGTAGTAAACTTATGTCGGATATACTCGGTCAATCGGTAGATTTGATATCTTTGAACCGTCGAACTTTGGTGTATACCTAGACAACCATAAGTCACACAACCAACCCTTAACCGTCTTTGATTCTCATTATTGTGTTCGTTTCAGCCATGAACACCGTCTAGTTTCATAAGTGCGTAGAGAACAGGCCTTACAAATTCTCCTTGAAGCGGCTAACACTTCACACTTATATAGGTGATTCCTAAACGTGTCATCACGTAGATACACTATTTGATATACCCCGTATCAAATTTAGAAATCATTAAAAAGCCTTAATGTTTTATCCTTGGTACTGAACATTGTCTCATCACGATAATGGACCAAAATTTTAGTTGACAATGTTGAAACGGTCATTAATGACTTTGTTTGATCTCCTTGAACCTAGATCTTGGGATCTCCGATCTTCTAGGTAGAGTTACCGCCATAATGACTTGTTCTCGGCCATAGTCCCATTCTCCTTGATGATTTCTCAATTACCTCTCTAGTTAGGCCTTTTGTAAGTGGACTCGACACATTATCGCTTGACTTTACATAGTCAATCGTGATAATTCCTCTAGAGAGTAATTGCTTAATGGTTTTATGTCTTCGTCGTATATGACGAGATTTACTGTTATACATAACGCTTCCAGCCCTTCCAGTTGCCGTTTGACTATCGCAATGTATGCATATTGGTGCCAACGGTTTGGACCAAAATGGAATGTCTTCCAAGAAATTCCGGAGCCATTCAGCTTCTTCACCGGCTTTATTTAAGGCTATGAACTCAGCCACCATTGTAGAGCGGGCGATACAAGTTTGTTTGGACGACTTTCAAGATACCCCTCCTCCACCAGTAGTGAATACAGATCCACTTGTGGACTTAGAATCAGTTGAACCGGTGATTCAATTTGCATCACAGTATCCCTCAATCACCGCAGGATATTTACTGTAGTGAAAATCAAAGTCATGGGTATGTTCTAAATATCACAAAACTCGTTTCATTGCCATCCAATAAGATTGACTTGGATTGCTCGTGTATCGACTCAATTTACTTATAGCACAAGCTATATCTGGTAGCGTACAATTCATAACGTACATTAAGCATCCCAACACACGAGCATAATCCAATTGTGATATGTTTTGGCCTTTATTCTTTTCTAATGCAAGAATAACGTCAATTAGAGTCTTTGCAACGTTAAACCCTAAGTGTTTGAATTTTTCAAGTACTGTCTTAATATAATGAGATTGTGACAATGCCAGACCTTGAGAAGTATTATGGATCTTAATTCCCAGAATTAAATCAGCAACTCCCAAGTCCTTCATATCAAACTTGCCAGTTAGCATATGCTTAGTCGCATTTATGTTGGCAATGTCATGACTTATTATCAGCATATCATCCACATATAATCAAACAATGACTATGTGATTTGGAACATTTTTAATGTACACACATTTATCACATTCATTTATCTTAAAACCACTTGACAACATTGTTTTAGTCAAATTTCGCATGCCATTGTTTGGGTGCNACCACAAACCCTTCAGGTTGTTCCATGTAGATTTCTTCCTCCAACTCTCCATTTAAGAAGGCCGTCTTAACATCTATTTGATGAATATCAAGACCATAAACTACATATAACGCTACTAACATTCGTATGGACGTAATTCTTGTAACTAGAGAGTATGTATCAAAATAGTCAAGACCTTCTCGTTATTTATACCCTTTGACCACAAGTTTTGCCTTATATTTTTCAATAGTGCCATCATCGTTTATTTCCTCTTAAAGATCCATTTAGAACCCAACGGTTTATTTCCAGGAGGAAGATCAACCAATTCATGGTTGTTCAATATGGATTCTATTTCACTATTGATTTCCTCTTTCCAAAACAACGATTCCGAAGAAGACATATCTTCTTTAAATGTTTGAGGCTCATTCTCCAATAAGAAAGTCACAAAATCTGGTCCAAATGAAGTAGACGTTCTTTGACGTTTACTACGTCTTGGATCCTCCTGATTAAATTTACTTTCTTTTTTTTCTTCTCGAGGTCGTTTAGATCCTTCGCCAATCGACTTACATTCCTTTTTATACAGATATATATTTTCAAAGAACTCAACATTATCTGATTCTATAAACGTATTATTATGAATGTCGGGATTTTCTGGATTTATGAACCAGAAATCGATATGCTTTACTATTGGTCGCACATCTTATGAAAACACAATCAACGTTTTTCTGTCCTATTTTTACCCTTTTGGGTTTAGAAACCTTCACTTTTGCCAAACACCCCCACAATTTAAAATAATTCAAGTTGGGATTCTTTCCTTTCCATTTTTCATGTGGAATGGATTGTGTTTTTCTATGGGGTACTCGATTTAGTATTCGGTTTGCCGTAAGAACGGCTCCCCCCCCCCCCCAAGTT
>ML275241.1:3954-31098 GCA_005239495.1 Nicotiana undulata | reverse complement strand
GGCCCCCCCCCCCCCCCAAGTTCTGTGGCAAATCAGAACTTATCAACAATGTGTTCATCGTCTCCTTTAATGAACGATTCTTTCTTTCTGCAATCCATTAGATTGGGGTGTGTAAGGGATCGTTGTTTGATGAATAATTCCATATTCTAAACATGTTTCTTCAAAAGGAGATTCATATTCAACACCCTTACCATTTTTTATCATTTTAATTTTCTTGTTAAGTTGTGTTCCAACTTCATTTTTGTATTGCTTGAATGCATATATTGCTTCATCTTTACTATTAAGCAAGTAAACATAGCAATATCGAGTACTATCGTCAATAAAAGTTGTGAAATACTTCTTTCCGCCGCGAGATGGTATTGACTTCATATCGCAAATATCAGTGTGAATTAAGTCTAAAGGATTTGAATTCCTTTCAACTGGCTTATAAGGGTGTTTAACATACTTAGATTCCACACATACTTGACATTTTGATTTGTCGTATTCAAACTTAGGCAATACTTCCAAATTAATCATTTTCCGCAAGGTTTTATAATTGACATGACCCAAACGTATATGCAATAATTCATTTGACTCAAGTAAGTAAGACGAAGCTGAAATTTTATTATTATTCTCAACAACCATTACACTCAGCTTGAAAAGGCCCTCAGTGAGGTAACCTTTTCCTACAAACATTTTGTTTTTACTTATTACAACCTTATCGGATACAAAAACACACTTAAACCCATTCTTAACAAGAAGTCCAATAGAGACTAAGTTCTTCCTAATCTCGGGAACATGAAACACGTTGTTCAAAGTCACCACTTTGCCAGAAGTCATTTTAAGAAATATCTTCTCACATCCTTCAATCTTGGGCGTTGCAGCATTTTCCATAGAAAGCGTCTCTTTGGGTCCAACAGGAACATATGTAGCAAAAGCTTCTCTAACAGCACAAACATGGCGAGTGGATCCATAATCAATCTACCACTCCTTAGGATTTTCCACCAAGTTGCATTCAGAAAGCATAGCACACAAGTCATCAACATCTTCGTGCTTTTCAACCATGTTTGCTTGACCATTCTTCTTGTCTTTCTTTGGAGCACGACAATTTGTAGATTTGTGTCCGGCTTTCCCACAGTTGTAGCAATTAACGTTGAACCGCTTCTTGCTTGGGTTGCTTTTCGGTCCAGAAGCATGCTTCCTCTTTCTCTTATTTTGAGAAGTATCCTCAACAATGTTTGATCCCATTATTGTTGGGTTTCCACGACCTCTCTTTTCAGCAGCTTTGTTGTCCTCTTCGATTCTCAATCGAACAATGAGATCTTCAAGCGACTTCCCCTTGCGTTTGTGTTTCAAGTAGTTTTTGAAGTCCTTCTACAAAGGAGGCAACTTCCCAATCATCGCTTCAACTTGGAATGTTTCATAGATGACAAGACCTTGAGCGAAACTTCTGTTAGTAAAATTCCTAAAATTACTACTTTCAACATTAGAATTAGTTCGATTTATACCTTCAGCAAGGAGATCGTGAACAATCACTTGCAATTCCTAGAATTGGGTAATAACAAACTTGCTATCTACCATTTTGTAGTCCAAAAACTTTGCGGCAACGAACTTTATCAACCCGACATCTTCAGTTTTGTATTTTCTTTCAAAAGCAATCCACAGTTCTTTTGACGTCTCCACACCACTGTAGACATTGTACAGATCGTCCTCCAGTCCGCTAAGAATTCTTGCACAGAAAATCAGAATGCTTCCACGCCTCAATCACGAGAAAGCGTTCAGTCTCTGGAGTTTTATCGGGCAGCACAGGAACATCTTCTTTGATGAACTTCTGCAAACTTAAAGTAGTCAAGTAGAAGAACATCTTTTGCTGCCAGCGCTTGAAATCAATCCCGAAATTTTTTTCAGGTTTTTCCCCCGGTGCCAATGCCGGTGTTGTTCAGCTAGTCGATGCATTGGCAGTCACAATAGGAACAAGCTGGTTCTGGTTGTCATTCGTCATTTTTGTATTAAAAAAAAGACAAAAACAAACGTTAAAATCACTTAGATTTTAATCTCCAATAGAGTAGAAAACCACAAAGGTTTTACTCTCTAGAAATAGTGAGTATAACACAAATACAGAAAATAAATTAAATTCGTTAAGCTTGTTAGTATATTGTATTTGTGAAATAATTCTGGATAAAATAAAATAACATATAGACAGTAATGTAAAGAAAATAAAAGTTAATCTGAGCCCACTGAATTCACAGTGTTTTCTTAAGGAATTTAATCCCCTCCTAGTACCAAAGGTTATGGATTATTTCCTCCCAAGATCAAACGAATTACACACTGGTGTAGTGGTACTTCAAACCCTAGTGTTTCAGCGAACACAAAGTTCGGTAGCAAATCACACTTATTGTTGCTTTCTTTGAAGTTAAAATATGCATAAGAAAGGAGGAGAAATCAGAAAATCGTATGGAAAATATGAGAGAATTGACTTGTATTTATAGCCAAAGTTGGGGTGAAATCTGAAGAGATGCAACTCTTCAGAATGGCTGTTTATGCAAAACGGCCATAGCATAAATGCCATAACATAAATAGTTATTTACTCAATAATAAGCCGGGAGAAACGAAGAGGGTGGTTAGTTTTATGTTACAAAAACAGAAAACAGAAAAAATGGAAAACGTTTAGAAAACAAATGTTAATTTTTTGTTATTTAAACGACTATTATAACATTTGTGTTAATATTTACTATTAACAAATAAATTTGGTACAAAAAATTAATCAATCAATCGATCATTTGACCAAATCCAACTCCAAATCTGATTCCGAATCAGATTCGAATCTGAATCCGAAGGAGCGACGACGACGACGCGAGACTTGCCTTCTTCTCAATTCTTTAAGGGCTAGAAAAAGAGCAATTTCTTATATACCCATAAGAAACTTCTTTCTCTTCCAATATGGGACAATGTCCCTTCATCAAGGAGGGAATATCAAATGAAAATCAAATATTTCATTTTTCCTCCATTTCCCATTCACCCTCTTTTAAGCATTAATATACTTAAAAACCCAACAATGCAAGCATTAGCTATGCAGAGATTACTTCTTATCCATTGTTTTGTGTGCTATATTAAAAATTTAAATTCATTGCATAATTTTTGAATTATTTGTTTACAAAAACGTGCTCCATATTATCTAGCTTTAAGGGTAAGGATAATTGTGCCTTCAACCATGCTAATGCATACATTAATAGTTTTGATATTGATAATGTCATGGTTTACTATGCATTAGCTATACATATGATAATACCAAATAAGGTGTATAATTAATGTTTGTATTACTTATACATGGGTTGAAAAGGTATACCAATTAACAAAATTTTACTAATACACAAAGTTAATGCATGCATTATTTTCTCTAACGCACTCAACCAAACGACCTCTTAGGGGTCGTTTGGTATGATGCATTAGATAAAATAATGCTTGCATTGGCTTTGTGTATTTATAATACCTTGTTTAATACACTTTTTGAACTTATGTGTTAGTAATGCTAGCATTAGTTATACACCATAGTTGGTATTTGTAACGACCCGGTCGGTCGTTACGTAAAACCTGCATTTTATTTACTATTATTGCCTTGTCATAGGTTGGTTATACTTATTATGATATGTTAGAGTTGGTTGGCTCGAGTTCATAATGGTTATAGTGAGATTTGAAGCACTTAGTCTCTAAAAATAGCCTTATAGTTGGAAAGTCAACTGAGAGTTGACTTATTGGTAAACGACCTCGGAGTACGTATTTTATAATTCGGATAGCTTCGTTAGGTGATTTGGGACTGAGGAGTGTGTTCGGAATATTTTTGTGATGTCCGGTGTAGAATTAGGCTTGATTGGCGAAAGTTAGTTTTTGGTGATTTCCGATCGGCAGTGGAAAATAAGGCTATTGGGATCGGAATAAAATTCTGGAAGTTGGAACATGTTCGTAATGTCATTTTGGATATGTGTGCAAAATTTCAGATTAATCGGAGGTGTTTTGGATAGTTTCGGCATCATTGGTGGAATTTAGAAATTTCAAAGTTCATAGGCTTAAATTCGATGTGATTTTGGTGTTTTCGTGTTGTCTTTGGTGTTTTGAAGGCTCAACTAAGTTTGAATGATGTTATGAGATATGTTGGTAGGTTGGTGGAGGTCCCGAGGGCCTTGAGTGTATTTCGGATGCTCAAACGGGCATTTTTAGCCTTAGAAAGTCTGTTGCTTTCTAGTGTTAACACAACAGTGATTTGTTCATCGTGATCGCATGGAAATAGCTGCGATCGCGTAGAGTAAAAGTCGAGGAAGGTGAAGTTGTTCTATGCAATCGCGTAAGTGTGTCTGTGATCGCATATCTTGGCAGACTAGAGCAGTGCGTCGCGTGGATCTTCATGCGATCGCGTAGAGTTATAGGCGCGTGGGGAGTGAGTTCATTTGTTCTTCGCGATCGCGTGGGTTGAGGTCCCTTTGAATTGCGATCCCATGTGAAGGTATGTGATCGCGTAGGGTCTTTTGAGGGTCTGTGGAATTTTCTCTTCGCGATCGCATGGGAACTCCAGCGATCGCAGTGAAGTATTATCTGGACAATAAATAATTAAACCCTCCGCGACCTTTGCCCACTTTTTCACCATTTTTGAACGGGAATAGAGCTTTTGGGGCGATTGTGAAGAGGGAAAATGATTGTTCTTCATTGAGGTAAGTATTTTGGACCCTATAACTTGATTATATGTGATTAAGGACTAAATTAACATTGTTGAATTGGGGAAAAACAGTAGAAAAAGGTGAAATTAGGGCTTGAGTTTAAGAGGCCTTTTAGGGATGATTTGAGGGGTCAAACGTGTTCCGATTTTAGAGTTCTTGATATGTACGAACTCGTGAGATGATGAGGATCATTTTAGTATATAGTTTGTTGAGTTCCGAGATGCGGGCCAAGGGGTCGAGTTTTGGCTAATTTCGGGTTTTATGCAAAAATTGGTATTTTCGATTGGAATTCATTCCCTTAGCATAATTTGATGTGAAAATTTTGATCTTTATAGATTTGGAGCACTCTAAAGTTGATTCGAGAGGCAAGCGTGTTGCAGAATAGCTTTTCGAGCTAGTTTGAGGTAAGTAATGTCTTTAAATCCTGTCCTAAGGGTATGAAACCCCGAACTTTACATCCTTTCACGAAATTGGAGTGACGCACACACTGGATGACGAGTGTGGGGCGTGCACGAACTGGAAATTGGAAAAATATTCCTTTTTTAGGCAACTATTGAGTTGCGAAACCGCTTTTAAATCATATGGTTATTAGTATTACTATGTTTTGTTATACTTGGGTTGTAAGCCTTACTCTGTTTGCTGGTTATTATTGATTTTTGAGAAATTATATTAAAACAAATGTGTAGTTAGGTGATGGTTGGCTAGCCTAGTTCCATGACAGGAGCCATCACGACCTGTTAGGATTTGGGGTCGTGACAAGTTTGTATCAGAGCTCTAGGTTACATAGGACTCAACGATCATGAGCATGTTTAGTAGAGTCTTGCGGATCGGTATGGAGACGTCTGTACTTATCTTCGAGAGGCTACATAACTCTTAGGAAAAATATCATTTCTTGAACTCTTTCGTGCCATTCTACTGGTTCTTGAAATATAAACTACTGTTGTTTCATTATCTCACAGATGATGAGGTCATGCGCTACTGATCAGGGTGACCATACACCAGCCAGACCCACAAGGGGTCGAGGCCGTGGTGGAGTTAGGGGACTATCCCGTGTAGCAGCCGGGACGGTACCAGTGGATCCCTATACTATTCAGGATCAGGTTCCCGCCGAGGGTGCTCCAGCGGGGACAGGCTCAGGCACCGGCAGTGCCTATTGTCATTCCGGGTCTTCAGCAGACCCTGGCCCAGATCTTGACAGTGTGTACCAGTTTGGCCCAGGCAGTCGCTACGACTACTACTGCCGATACATCTTAGGCCGGGGGAGGCACTCAGACTCCAGTTGCCCCGACACCCGAGCAGGTTGTACAGGGTATTCATGCACCGGGGACAGTCTCAGCCTAGCCGGTTGCCCCAGTTCAGGACTATGTAGTCCCAGCTATTCCCGAGGATGAGCAACGTAGGCTGGAGAGGTTTAGTAGACTTCAGCCTCCGACTTTCAGCGGCACAGAGGGTGAAGATGCCCAAGGTTTTCTGGATAAATGTTAGAGGATACTCCGTACTACTGAGATTTTGGAGACCAGTGGGGTCTCATTTGCTACATTTCAGTTTGCTGGTGCTGCTTTCACTTGGTGGGAGGCATTTGAGAGGCGTAGGACGGTTGGTTCAACACCACTCACCTGGAAGCAGTTCTCCATGATTGTTTTGGAAAAACATGTTCCTCAGTCCCACAGAGAGGAGCAACGCATGCAGTTGGAGCAGCTGCGCCAGGGAGAGTTATCAGTTACTCAATATGAGATGCGATTTTCTGAGTTGGCTAGACATGCTTCTGAGTTGGTCCCTATTGATAGGGAGAGGATTAGGAGGTTTGTAGATGGTCTCACGTATCAGCTTCGGATTTTGATGACCAGGGAGAGAGTGTCTGGAGCTACATTTGAGTAGGTTGTTGACATTGCTCGGGATATTGAGTCGGTTCGTAGGCAGGAGCGTGAGGAGAGGGAGGCCAAGAGGCCTCAGGGATCAGGTAGTTTAAGTGGTGCCCCTTCTAGAGGGCAGTTTCAGCACAACAGAGGTCGTCCATTTAGACCTCCTCAGCCAGCTCGCCAACTTATAGTGGTGCATCTTCGGGGCAGGGTCCCCGCAACTCTTATCCGGGACGTTCTTCCTTTAGTGCCCTTCCAGCTCAGAGCTCCTCTAAAGCATCATCATATCAGGGTTCGTCTATGCACGATTCGTCTGGTGGTTATCATAGTGGCAAGGGTTCTCTTCGGTCCCCATCTACAGCTCCAGGTAGTTGTTTTGAGTGTGGAAAGTTTGGACATGGGTGGAGACAGTGTCCTCGTCGTGCTAGTAGTTCATCTCAGTAGAGGGTTCAGCCCCAGTCACTTCACCACCTACCCAGGCAGCTAGGGGTGGTAGTCAGGCAGCTAAAGGCCGCCCTAGAGGGGGAGGTTGAGTAGGTGGAGGACAGCCACGTATTTATGCACTTCCAGCTAGGCATGATGCTATGGCCTCCGATGCGGTGATTACAGGTACTATCTCAGTTTTCCACAGTGATGCTTTGGCTTTATTTGACCCTAGTTCCACATACTCTTATGTTTCGTCGTATTTTGCTCACTTCCTGAATATGCCCCGTGAGTCCTTAGTTACGTATGTTCATGTTTCGACTCCGGTGGGCGATATTATTGTGGACCGTGTGTACCGGTCGTGTGTTATATCTATTGGGGGTCTGGAGACCCGAGTGGACTTTTGGTGAGAAGCAATTAGTGTTTGACCAATTAATTTGAAAAACACTTCTAAGCAGCAATTATTTTTTGACCAAACTTTTAAAAGGTGATTCTAAGTGTATTTTTCTCAAAAGTGCTTCTCAAAAAAGTGCTTTTAGGAAGAAGTTATTTTTTCTGCTTCTCCAAAACTGTTTCAACTTCTCCTCAAAAGCACATTTTTCTCCTAAAAGCTTGGCCATGCACTTTAACTTTGGAGAAAAAAGCATTTTTTGAAAAAAAGAAGTTTCAACTTGGAGAAGCTTGGCCAAACAAACTATTAGAATCACTTTTTAAAAGCTTGGTCAAATACTAATTCTTGCTCAGAAGTACTTTTCAAATTGATTAATCAAACACAAATTGCTTCTCATCAAAAGTATCTTTGAAAAAAATACTTTAAGAAAAAGTACATATCAAAATAAGCTGATTAAAAACAAGAATACCCGTAACTAATTAAACAAGTAGGGGTCGTTTGGTATGAGGTATAAGAAGGTATAAGAGTGGTATAAAAATTTAATACTATCTTAATATCCTGTTTGGTTAGCAAATCAGGTATAAGTTATCCTGGTGTTAGTTTTAACATTGGGATAACTTATATCTTATAGAAGGTGGGGTAATTAGCACCGGTATAACTTATATACCAAACAATGAATAAACAACAATCTCAGCATAACTAATCCCAATATAATTTATACCGATATAATTTATACCGATATAAATCGTATTCCAACCAAATGACCTTGTAGTGTCAATCTAATCCCCCAAAATAAAAATATTATGAGGAAATTTAGATAATAAGAAATATCATCGATTGAACTGGAATTGACTTTTCAAAGTATTGGAAGAGAAACTATAGTATTGGAAAGACAAAGTCAATCTTGGATTGTGTGTGTATATTTTTTAAAGGATATCATATTGTGTTATAAACGTGATATATACCATATGTAATAATCATAAAATTGTTGTAGTTTAGTGATTAAATCTTTAAACTAAGTACACAACCTAAAGCCCCGCTTGTCCATAATATTTTTTTCAAAAATGTATTTGTCTATTGATTTGGTATGGAATCGGTGATCTCGATGAGATTGATATTTCAATCTTTTTTCTTAGAATATATTGATTTGATCTTATAAGCGGGGTCAAGCATGTTGCCGTCAGAAGCAGAATCCTATAGATTTTTTGAAATTAATTTTTCAAAAGATCACTTTTTCAAAATTTCAGGAAAAAACTTTTTTTTCACACTCACTAAACTGCAATATTGAAGTGAATACATGTCCAAACATAATTGTAAAATTCAAATACCATTATTAACTTAACTCTACACACTATCCCCCCCCCCCACCACCACAAAAAATTACCATTTTTATGTCCAAACGCCTACTAATTTCCTAGTAAATGAGTATTTTTATCTTACTAGTTTGAGAAACAAAAGTGCAGTCATCTTAGTGGGCGTTTGGAATTTCAAAATAGGGGGAATTTTGTTTTTCAAGTGAAAATATTTAGATTTGTGTTTGGACGTGAATATAGTTTTGGGTTGTTTTTGAAGTTTTATGAGTAAATGTTTTGAAAAATAGCTTTTTGGAGTTTTTTAAGTTTTTAAAAATTTCAAAATGCATATCCTCAAGTGAAAATTAAATTTTTTATAAACAAACACCGATTTCGGAAAGAAATAAATTTTTGTTGGAAAAAGAGCAAAAATTTCTTATGTCCAAACGGGCTCTTAAAGCCTGCCATCAAAGAGTTCTTTTGTATGTTAACCAGACATCATTTATGTCACTTCAAGTCTAATAAAAATAAAAATATTCATTAATCAGTAGCAATTTCATATGAGACAAAATAATGAATGCTTGGAAAACTAATTACCTTCAGAAAGAAGGCAACTGTCACTGTCTGTCTATATATTTATTTTTTTCGCTAAATTTTTTTTTTTGTTTCAAAGTGAACGTATTTGATAAGCTTTTGTAAGAAAAAAATTACTTTCGAGTAGAAGCAGTAATAATTTGTGAAAAGTAGAAAAAAAGTAGTAGTTTTTTTCCTTACACCTTGTTCGGATGGTTGTTAATATATTGTATCATATTTTATTGTATTGTACTGTATTGTTTGATGAATATAATGTTTGGATAAATTGTATCGTTTGCAGTTGTTATATGATATCACGCACCAGCAATACGAAGAATAAACTTGTAATATTATAAAGAAAAGATATGATACGAGACAATTTATTTATAAAAAGGTAGGATAAATGATAAAATGAAGTTATTTAATAGTAAATAAGGGTGAGATGAGAAAAAAAGACAAGATAACGGCGCAACCACACCAAATCGGTCGTTACATAAAGTGACATATTTCGTCGTTACGTAACGACGGATTTAACGATACGATAAAATTTAAGTAACAACCAAAATAAACATCGTATTTAAAGTAACAATACGATACAATACAATAGGTAACAACCATCCAAACAAGACGTTAAACACCTTTTTGAAAATCATTTTTGAGAAAAATATTCTTAGAAGTATATTTTAAAGCTTGGTTAAACGTTAATTATTGCTAAAAAACGCTTGTTAAATTAATTAGTCAAATACAAATTAATTCTTATCAAAAATACTTTTACTGAAAAGAATTTTTCAAAATAAGTTAATTTTAAATATTGTCCAAACATACTATAAGTATGAAATATTTATTCTTGCTCGTTTTTATCACCAAATTATCTATACAATTGTTTCAATTAAAATTTGAAGTAAGACTACATACTATACTATTTAAGTATAATTGATAAATATGCTTATTCTGTATTCATTCGTGAGAGAAGCTCCAAACTCCTCGCAAGCTTTTGGTGAGGTCGAAACCAAAAGAATAATTAGAGAAAATGATAATATTAGTACTCTTTTATTATAGTGTAATAAAAAAAATTAATTTGTTACTGTACATTAACTGCAGGTAAAAAATTTTTAATCACTATTCTCTTGATATTTTGATGTCTTCACAAAGGAAATGAAAAAAAAAACTATAACTTGTCACTTCAATCTCCAAATCTTAAAGTTTTAGAGGTAAAATGAGATGTTGGTCCCAATTTTTACTACTTATTTGCACTTTCACCCTTCCACCGTCCAATCTTACCTATTTATCATTTGCTATAATTGCATATTGTTGAGTAAATCGTACAACATACAACTTCCAAGTTCCAAATCATAACAACTCTGTAAATCTACAATTGACTGTAATTATTTGCATCAATGAATGTAAATAAGATAAATCATTGTTTCAAGTATATCAAAACAAGTAAACAATAGAGAAAAACGTAATATTGCAAATCATAAGGAAAGTTATTGTTACTAAACTAAAATAGTAGGATGGTCTTCGAAGTTAACCTATATATGTATTGGGTAAAATATGTTATGATAAGTGATTGCATAAGGGAGTAACACGTGGAGTCGAAGACAAAGGATAGCTAAAACCGAAGATATCCGGTCCATATGTTACTGAAAAGAATGATGCTCTAAAGATGCAATAAATGCCTACCCGGTAGAATTTAATGGAGATATTCTACATCATTTAGTACACTACTCGTTATAAAGAATTTGTCATTCATGCCCGGTTACACATTCTTCAATGACCCTCATAATTGACAATAAAAAGGGGCATGATCATATGACCTTATTCCCTAAGTGCGACTATAAATAGTAAGCTCTATTATCATTAAAGGACACAAATTTCCTGACAAACTTACGCTATAATCTATTCAAAGCTTTATACAATTTTACCTTCTAGCTTTTTGATTTCATTATTGTTGTGCCCGGAAGCCCTACTCCCGGAACTACTATTGCTGCTACTTCAACTTCATATCACAACTAAGTATCGCATATTTATTCAATTCTTCTATTATTTAAAAATCAAATTAATTCACTTGTCTAGAAATCACGTATAAATTCAATTATACCGTTTTACGGTTAAACACTTTAGCACCCTCCGTGGGGCCTAAACAGTCATGTAATTAAGTTGATCCTTGCATCTTTTACTAACGTGTTTTGATTATTTGTTCTTAGCAAATAATTATAGAAAATGGAAAATATTGGTGTTAACAACACACACAATCTTGAGGCCCAAGGAGACCAGCCTCAGCACGAGGATTCAATCAGTGATACCCGTTATGAGGGGAACGATGCCACACCGATCCACGACGAGCGGTACCCGCAACATGTTCGAGAGGCGACTCCTAATGATGCTGAAAAGAAACATGCCGTTGAAGCGGTAAGGGTCCTGCATGAGGAACAAGAGGTCATTCTAGGCCATCTCACACGACAAGATGAGGTTATGACAGAACTAAAACAGGCGTCATCGGGTGTTCCAATAACGCGAACGGACGAGGTCCAGTTCCTCCCAGTGCTCCCGCAAATCAAAAAACGCAAAAGGGTCGACAACAACACCCAGATAAGCGAGGTCAGATTCGATGGGGCCGGGGGGACTGAATCCGGTCACAACCACGAGAGCGATCCCTTCAAAAGCGGAGTCATACAGTTTATGAGGGAAGTGAACTCCTGCATGGACCAAATCCCGGGTGCACCACCGGTGCTTAAAGGACCAGACTCAAATAAGTACACTCAATTGTCGTACAAACCGAGCGCGACACCAGAATTGATCCCGAAACAGTTTAAAATACCTGACGTGCCGAAATATGACGGGACTTCAGACCCTTAGGAGCATATTACCACAACGACGGTGAATGGGAATGATTTAGTTCCCCATGAGATCGAATTTGTTTTGCTGAAAAAATTCGAAGAGACTCTCACGAGAGGAGCCTTGACGTGGTATTCGCTGTTACTCGAGCATTCCATAGATTCCTTTGAGATGCTCGCGGATTCTTTCATCAAGTCTCATGCCGAGACCAGAAAGGTGCAGGCCTAGAAGGTCGACATATTCAGAATTGCACAATAAGAGTCCGAGTTGCTGCAGGAATTCATAACCCGATTCCAGAAGGAAAAGATATTGCTCATGGCTGTCCCGGATGAGTGGGCGGCTGAAGCGTTCACCAAGGGTTTGAATACCTGAAGTTCCGATGCTTCCCAGTAATTGAAGTAAAGCTTTCTCTAATTCCAAGCGACGACTTGGGCGGATGTTCACAACCGGTACGAGTCAAAGATAAGGATTGAGGATAGGGTTGTTCAAAACCGAACCGTAGTTGTTAACCGAACCGAACCGATGACTTATTGGCTTATTGGTATCGGCTTATCGGGGTAATGGGTGGTGAACAGATTGATATTTTATAATTAACAGCTTAACGATTTGGGAACGGATTACTCAATTTTTTAATCGGATAAATCGTTAGCCCGTTAATAATTTTTATATTTACACTTTTACCTTCTTATTAGGGACAATATGTGTATCTTTGTTATGTAGTTGACTTCTTCTAGAAAAAGTCATGACCTCTATGAGTTTTAATTGATTATGTTCTTTTTATCTATCAGGGGAAATGTGAGCTGCATTAATATTGTCCTTTTTATTACATGACAAAGGAAAGTAAAAAAGGACAGTAAATTTGACGGAAAGATTACACATAAAGATTAGCCTCGAATTCATGATTAACATAACAAGAAATATACTTCAAATGCAAACTATTGCCATCGACCACAACATACAAACTAAATATAATTGATCGTCACTATGCATTCACTAACTTCGCCAAAATTACCATGTGTAAATTTTCAGATCAAGAGTATCATCAACCTTTTCCAAAGAAAGACCACCCTTCTGCAGGTTAATATTATAAATCACATACACATCCTCGTGTCAGAGCATGTAAGGAAAAGGTCATCTAAAGGAAAGGCAAATCAACTCAGAATAAACATACCACTAGCACCTCACGTACAACTCCAATGACAGTATCATCATTAGAGTTACGTACATTGACCAAGATATGAAGCAAGATCCAAGGACCTTTGGTATCCCCTCCTGCAATTACACAATGATCCACTTTTACTGGAAGTTGAAAATAACATTATGAACAACTCCTCTAGATGACTAGGATCGTTCAAAAATATTCTATTTGATTTAGCCGATAAAACGCCCGATAACCGTTAAGCCGATACCAATCCGCCCGTTATCTTATTGGATGGATAGCGGATTACTACATTTATAATCTAATAATCGATAAGCCGAACCGTTAAGCCTAATTATCCGCCCGATACGCCCGATAAGCACCCTTAATTGAGGATGATCAGATCGGTTTTCGGGTGTCAGCTAAAGGACGGGAGAAGAATAAAGAAAAATCAAAAGACGATTTCAATACAGATAGACGGTCTTCCAGGGTCCGATTTTTTCCCTACGAACAGGCTGAAGGACGCGATAGAGGTTTCCTGATGGCAAACAGGTTCGCTACTGATAGAAGAACTAATCGCGGTTAGAACAATAGATCATTGCAGGACAAAGAAACGTCAGTTTCTCGGGACCTTTCCTATCCCAGGCTATTATAATACAACTTCAATGTCAGTGTAGTATAGTTGGTATCGACTATGAGGAACATTAAAGAAACACGGTTCTTGAAGCCAATGAGGTCTGATTCCAACCAGAGGGACCCTAATTTGTGGTGCGAATATCACAGGACTAATGGCCACTGGACTAGGGATTGCTGAATTTGCAGGAAGAGGCACGACTGGTCGGCACCCACCTATACCACTAATAAGTAGCAAGGAAGGGGTCGAAGTAACTTTTACCCGACTGGGTCGGGATCGATATCCACAGGGAGTTATGTAAATGGGAGTTGAGTTTCTACTTAACTTAGTGGCATTTCATGTTCTTAATTGCACTTCTCAACATTAGTGGTTTGTGGCTATACTAAAGTTTATGTCTAAAAAGAACTATTATCTAGCTAACTACAATCTTTTTGTGGATTTTTATCAAGTGATTAGAGGCACTAGGGTTGCAACTTACTCCTAGGCGAGTGACTAATGGGGTCTAGAATCTAGGATAACCTTGTGAATTATGGGTGAATGGCATAACCTCGTACTAAATTTCTCACCCAATACCCCTCGGTAATTTGGGTGACTTTGCCTCAAAACCTAAGAAAATGAGAGTAAATAATAGGTACAAATTCCTAGTTATCAACTCCCCCAAACTTAAGTCTTTGCTTGTCCTCAAGCAAACAAGAAAACTCCCACCTCCGTAAACAAAAGAAAAAAGTATTTCAGCTGTTCAAATGTGACTTCATCAAGCTTCAATTGGGAATAACAATTACCCTCAGCACAAATTCATTATTGACAAAATTATGCAATGATTTTCTTAGCTCACTAGATCTAATGTGACACCAAAGTTTCAAGAGTCGACTCAATTCGTCAAAGAGCTTCTCTCTTTCACCTAAATCATTGTGGATCACATACTCTTTCTCCTCTTCTCTCCATTGGCTCATCTCACCATATAGAATGTACTCTCGGAATTGGGCTTATCAAGGGGTGCTCTCTTTACTCTCAAAAGAATGCCTCAAGTCCGGCTTTAAGTATCATAGGCTTTCCCCTCGTGTAAATCACCACTAATGTAAGCTCACTAAACTTGAGATCCTATAGGTCTTTAACGGGATGTAATGGAGGCTTTTTTGGATCAAATTTGGACATGATCAACTACGATAGAACATCTCTCCTTAAGCACTCCAATTTTTCACATTTCGGCTCATATTTTCTTGACTCTTTGAGTCATGCACTCTTACTTAGGGGAACTTAGAGAGACTCATTGTCGCTCTTTCTTTTACTTGAAGCTCACTTTTCTCCCTTTTTTTATTTCTTTTTCATCATTCCAAGCCTTTTCAACTTTTCTTTATTGATTCCTTTCAACCCTTTGCTTTTGTTTTTGACTTGTTTTGCTTTTCAACCTTTTCATTGGCCTTTTATTTTATGAAAATTTCTTTCATCACTATGAGTTTCCTCGTCTCTCCCCCAAACTTATGATTTTGTCTATTATTCATCATGAGTTCTCAATGAAAGAATGGGTGCCAAGAGAGGGTCACTAGATAACAGATGAAGGTTTGTAATGGGGTTTTTGAACAAATAGGCTCAGGATCAAAAGGGGTTGACTAAGGATCTTGTCATGGTAGGCTATGGAAGTCTTTTAATTTCCACACGGAATCAAGGAAGTCCTATGATCATTTCACAAGTCGAGCTAACTTAAGACTTCACCTAGAAAAACACTTGGGGCAAATTCTAGACTTTCAGGCGCGACACTTGGGATATGCAATTCAAACCTCACCTCTAAAACCTCAGTATCGTTAAAGAGTATAGAGTCGAGGGCCCACAACAACCTTAGTTCAGATTGAAAACTCACATATGGCTATATACACCACCTGGCGACAATTTTAGTCAACTCAAGATTCTAAGGGTCACAATTAGAACTAGACTCATCTGTAACTTGTCTCTAACCATGAGGTCAAAGGTAAGTATGCTGGTGCCAAGTGAAGCTTATTCGAGTCACATTTATTTAATACTACCAAAACAAAGGAAAACAAAAACAAAAACGAAAAATGGTCAATCCCTTAGGAAGGTCGTCACACCGTCCGTCGTAGGGAAGAGACACCCGGTTCGCACAATTTTCACCCTTGGAAAGAACCATGGCCTTAAGAAAACCAGGGGCTTATTGATAACACAAAAAGTAAAGAAGAAGCTATAAATTTAAAAGGAAGCTACTAAATGAAATAAGAAGTTAAACTATAAATGGAAAAACAAAAGAAGTTATAAAGTAAAAATACGAAAAGTAGAAATATTTACAATAGGGGATTAAGACGAATATACATTAAGAGGGGAATGAATATATACATAAGAAAGGAAACCGAATATATACATACCAAAAGTAAAACAAACTAAAGGTACGAAAATGCAAATAAGGAAAAGAAAAATAGTATCATAAGTTATTACAACCCAAAATATATCAAATTGTCTCAATCACCAAATAGAGGCCACCCCCTCCAATAAGAACTAGCATTGTCCTCAATGCTAAATAACCAAAAATATAGAACAGGGAAAATGGGGTGAGAGAGACTAAAAGAAAACTCCCTATGGTGCCTCTGTCTCCATGGGGTCAGGATCAGTAGTAGAAGAAGGTATCGTGGCAGTGGTTGGAGCAGGGTCCTGTGGTTGTGAGGAGGTCTCTCCCTCTGGCTCCTCAAGATGAATCTCCATATAATCAATCCATGGGATGGATCCTCTGCGAACTGGGGCTGCTGTAAGCTCTGACTCCTGAACCTGTGCTGCCTGATCAGTGGGTGTTGGCTCTCCTATAAAAAAATCAAGGGTGATGTCCCCCACTGCTGCGATCTTTGCGACCTCCTTATTCAAGGCAGCTTGAGTGGTCTGCATCTCCACCTGAACCTTCTTCATATCATCTTGGGACTTCTTCATCTTCTACACAGATTTTCCCAAAGAGTGAATCTCCTTACCGTGCTTATCCAGGGTCTCCATGATCTTCTTCTGGTTATCAACTAGGCTCTTCAATGTTTCCTCCAGTGTAGGAGGCAGTCAAATCTGCGCTGGAGCTGATTGTGCTTCAATGGTGGTAGAAATATCAGTAAGCTTAGTAGAAGCTACCTGCAGCCAGTTGGTGATACCGGCTAGAGTCCGAGACACCCTCAGGGAAGTCTGAGGGTAAGTGGAAGATGATGGCACTGGGACTGGAATGGTCATGGAAGGATCCGAGGAAGACTCCGGGACGGCAGCAACACTGGGCCCCTCAGCAGCAGTGGAGCCCTCGGCAGTAGCGGAAGGCTCAATGGCAGTAGAAGTACTAGGGGAAGCAGATGTGGTGGCTTTCCCTTTTGCCTTGGGGTTGTCCGGACCTTTCAAACTATACCATGAGAAAGCTGATCTTGGCCTCATTGTAGTATCAAAATCCCTTCCCTCAACTCCATGTATTTGAAGTACATAGTGAGGAAGTTGGGAAAGGGATAAGAGGATTCATTTCTCTGCACTATCTGGTCAATCACCCTGGCCATGATATTCCCGACATTAATCGAGATGTCATCCATAATTGATCCAACAGTCAGGGCCCTGGAGAGAGGCATGTCACTGTCATGAAGGATGTGATCTATCCGGCTGCAAACAAAGGTCGCCCATCCCTTAGCCTTGAAGTTGAGTGTGTTCCTGTAGATTGTGGAGCATGCAGTCAACCAAGCTGGAGTAGTCCCCGGGATAGCAATAACTGAAGCCACCCAAGGACGATCCAGATCTCCCAAGGCCACTTTCTCTTTGTAGCGAGTCTCATCTTCATTAGCAAAGCCAGCATAGTCGTTGAACGCCCTCCCATTATACAAGATCTTCTTGTTTCGAACCTTGGTAAGATATGTGTCCCTTTTTGTGTGGGCCACATTAGCATAAAACTCCTTCACAACGTACTTATTGGCATCCTCAACTTTGCTAGTGAAGAAACTCCACCCCTCCCTTTCATCAAATTGCTTCTTCACATTAGGGTTGAGAGGTAGGAGATCCTTAATATTGAAAGGCCTTTCAGGGATAAGTGACCTTTAGGGCCACCACTCTCTGAATTTCTGGTAGGCCGGTTTAGAAATAAACCGATCCTGCCACACCAATGGATTCCTGGTCCGGAGAAGTCCTTTGGTCTGTACTAGGGTGTCACCACCCTTTCCATCATCTGGTGCCTCATCAGAACTCTCAAGGTTTAAAGAAGTAGGGGCAGTGGACTAGGCTATTGCACCGGCATCCTGTGGGGGAGTGGAGTCACCGGAAAGGCCCAAACTATCAGAAGAGTCTGAGCTAGTGGGCTCGTTCACAAGCCTCCTAGGTTTTGACACGGCCTCTGCTAAAGTTGCTCCAATGTTTCCCTCCGAAGCTTCCCGGGAAAGGACATATTCGCTTGATTCCGAAGGGTCGGGGGTAGGCCTCCCGAGGGTCTGTTTCTTGCCAATGATTGTTTTAGGACCTAAAAGGGATGCTTGTTGTTTGCCCTTGTCCCGACCCCTTGAAGAGTCACCCCTATGGGTTGCTTGTCTGCTCCTCCTCGCGATCTAACCATTTTCTGCAAACATGTTAAGGAAGGTTGTTAAAACATGGTACAAAAGTACCCAGTGAAAGCACATACATAACTGGTGCAGAGAACAAAACTGTGTGAAACACACACTACCGCTGTTAGAGGATTTTGGACCGCTGTAGCAGAATGGCCACCGCTGTCAGCGGATTTTTGACCGTTGTAGCGGAAGTGTAGGAATCAGAATACCCAACTCTGTGAACTTTTAAACCGCGCCCAGCGAAAAATCGAACGCAGCAGCAAAATGCCACCGCTTTCAGCAGATTTCTGGCCGCTGCAACGGAAGAAGGGGAATCAGACTACCCCTACTCTCAGGAGTTCCTCACCGCTGCCAGCGAAAAAGTGGACTGTTGCAGTGGAACTCTCACCGCTGTCAGCGGAACTCTGCATTTCAAAAGTTTAAGTTAAAATGACTCCGCTGCAGCAGATTTCAGCAATTAAGCGCACTGACAGCACAATCAAAACTAGGGTTTTACCAATTTTTGACAAATTTGACATGAAAAACAGGTAATAAGAACCCTATTTCCCCTTGGACAACAAGAAATCACTACCCCCACAAGCTATAACACATTGGTGAATCATGCTTAAGAATTAGGGTTCCAATAATTCTAATTTAAAAAGAAAAAGAAGAAAAACACACAAAGACTAGAAATAAATTTTTGACTAAAATCAATCAATGAGAACATACCACTGTTATATGAAGATGTAGGATGCTAAAATGTAAGAAAAATGGGTCTTGGACGCACAATGAAGTGAGGAGAAGTAGTAACAGTGGTCTGAGATGAAAATGAGAGAAAAGGGTAAAAGAAGGGGGTCCCTCAATATTTATACTTAAAATCTGGGACCCCACCGACTTACCTAGCGTGGCAGCGGAATTTTACCGCTGATCGCGCTTTTCTCATTTTTGAAGAGCTGGATGTAGGAAAGCACCGCTGTCACCGAAATTTTGCCGTTGCAGCGGAATCCCACCGATGTCAGTGGAATTCCGTTCCCTAGAGCGGAAGTGAGAATCACAGAGGTTGCATTTGAGTCTCAGCTTCACTGCATCAGCGAAAGGTTTTTGTTGCAGCGGTTGTGAGACCGCTGACCGCAGAATACTGACCGCTGCAGCGGTTTTCACCAGCTTTGTTCAATTTTTTCAGACTTTGTTCCTGCACTGCATCCACCAAATCCTACGCCAACTTCACAAACAAGTTAGTTCACAAAAATCTGCTCTAACAAGAACAAACAAAAATAAAGAAAATAAAAATACTTGAGTTGCCTCCCAAGAAGTGCCTGATTTAACGTCGCGGCACGACGCATGTTACCATGTTCAGTTGAATTTCATAAAAGCCACCACGTGGCTATCTTCAGATTTACCCAAGTAATGTTTGACCCTATGCCCATTCACACGAAAAATTTCACCATTCTTGTTTTTTAGATCAAGGTCACCAAAGGGTGTAACCAACACCGCCTCGAATGGACCACTCCACTTTGATTTGAGTTTGCCTGGGAAGAGACGAAGCCTTGAATTTAAGAGTAGCACCAAGTCTCCCACTTTGAATTCCCAGTCCTTAGCATACTTGTCATGCAAATACTTCATTTTCTCTCTGTACAAAGAAGAGCTTGCATAGGCATGGAATCTAAACTCATCAAGCTCATTAAGGTTATCAACACGAAGATTTGCAGTTGTGTCCCAATCCAAGTTCAACTTCTTTAAAGCCCAAAGTGCCCTGTGCTCCAACTCCACTGGTAGATGACATGCTTTGCCTTACACCAACCGGTATGGAGACATATCGATTGGGGTTTTGAAGGCAGTCTTATACGCACAAAGAGAATCATCAAGCTTTCTAGACCAATCGGTCATATTTGCATTAGCGGTCTTGGCCAAAATGTTCTTAATTTCTCGATTAGAAACTTCAACTTGCCCACTATCTTGGGGATGGTACGGAGTGGACACTTTGTGATTTACCCCATACTTGTCAAGTAACGAACCAAAAGCCCGATTATAAAAATGAGATCCCCCGTCACTTATGATAGCCCGAGGTGTCCCAAATTGTGTGAAAATGTTCTTCTTGAGAAACCCAACCACACTCAGGGTTTCATTATTGGGAAAAGCCACGGCCTCAACCCATTTTGAGACATAATCCACAACTATGAGAATGTAGGTGTTAACACACGAGCTAACAAAGGGGCCCATGAAGTCAATGCCACACACATCAAATATATCAACCTCAAGGATCGTTGTGAGGGGTATTTCATCATTCTTTGATATGCCGCCCGCTCTTTGACATTCGTCACACCTCTTTACCAATCCGCTTGCATCCTTGTACAAATTTGTCCAATAAAACCCGCAACTCAAAACTTTTGAAGCTATCCTTGCCCCACTGTGATGACCATCGTAGGGTGAGGAATGGCAAGGCTCAAGGATTGACATTTGTTCTTCTTCAGGGACACAATATCGAATGACACCATCATTGCATATTTTGAATAAATACAGCTCATCCCAATAGTAATCCAAGTTGTCCCGTGTAAGTTTCTTACTTTGGTTAGAAGAGAGCTCAAACGGGACAACACCGGTGACAAGAAAATTGGCGATGTCCACAAACCATGGCATGTCATGCATAGAGACGGAGAGAAGCTGCTCATCCGGAAAGGTATCATTGATCTTAAGGCCATCACTTGGCCTTCCTTTCTCTTCCAACCGGGATAGATGATCGGCAACTTGATTCTCTCTCCCCTTTCTATCAACGATTTCTAGATCAAACTCTTGGAGCAGTAAGACCCACCTCATAAGCCTAGATTTTGAATCCTTTTTCATCATTAAGTACCGGAGCGCCGCATGATCGGTATGCACTATCACATTGGTGCCTATAAGGTAGGGCCTAAATTATTCCACTGCAAAAACAATAGCCAACAATTCCTTTTCGGTGACGGTGTTATTCACTTGGGCGGAGTTCATGGTTTTGCTTGCATAGTAAATTGGGTGAAATATTTTGTTCACCTGTTGGCCCAAGACCGCACCCACCTCCATGTCACTTTAGTCACACATTAGCTCGAAAGGAGAGCTCCAATTTGGCGCGGTGATAATTGGTGTGGTGGTTAGCTTTTGCTTCAACAACTTAAATGCCTTCATACATTCCTCATTGAACTCAAACTTGGCATCTTTATCCAATATCTTAAATGGAGGATTTACCACCTTTGAAAAATCTTTAATGAATCTCCGGTAAAATCCTGCATGCCCAAGAAAACTACGAACTCCCTTCACCGAGGTTGGAGGAGGCAACTTGGAGATAACCTCGATCTTGGATTTATTTTCTTTAATGCCATATTTTGAGATTTTGTGGCCGGGGACTATGCCCTCCTCGACCATGAAATGGAATTTTTCCCAATTCAATACAAGGTTGGTTTCTTCACACCGAGCGAGGACTTTATCAAGATTTTGCAAACACTCCTCAAATGAGTCCCCGACCACGCTGAAGTCGTCCATGAACACCTCCAAGAAATCTTCAACCATATCAGTGAAAATTGCCATCATGCACCGCTAGAATGTGGCAGGTGCATTGCACAAACTGAATGACATCCTTGAAAAAAGCAAATGTCCCGTAGAGACAAGTGAAACTTATCTTTTCCTGATCTTCTGGAGCTATCAAAATCTGGTTGTAGCCTGAATACCCGTCCAAGAAACAATAGAGGGACCTCCCAGCAAGTCTATCAAGCATCTGGTCCAAGAATGGCAAAGGGAAGTGATCCTTTCGGGTCACCTTGTTCAATTTGCGGTAATCCATACAAACCCTCCAACCAGTCACGGTCCGAGTGGGAATAAGCTCATTCTTGTCATTCTGCACCACTGTCATGCCACCCTTTTTAGGATCACATTGGACTGGAGAAGTCCAAGCACTATCTGAGATTTGGTAGATGACCCCAACATCGAGCCACTTGATTATCTCCTTTTCGACAACCTTCTGCATTTCCTCATTCAACCTCCGTTGATGTTCTACGGAAGGCTTTGCACCATCTTCAAGAATTATTTTGTGCATACAGAAGGCGGGGCTTATGCCCCGAATATCAGCAAGAGTCCAACCTATGGTCTTCTTTCTCTTTTTGAGCACTTTGAGTGTAGAATCTACCTGCAATTGGGTTAGGCAAGAAGAAAGTATAAAAGGTAAAGTACGAGAAGGACCAAAAAATTCATACCTGAGGTGTGGTGGAAGGGGCTTCAACTCCAAGGTAGGTGGCTCCTCGATTGAGGGCTTTGTCAAAGGAGTTTTTCGATTTTCCAAGTCCAAAGATAGCTTGCGAGGACCATAAGAATAAGAACCCATGCCTTGCAATGCATTGGTACACTCGATCAAGCCATCCACCACAATATCATCATGATTCAATAAAACTGCTTCCACGGGGTCATCAACATTGATGATTGAGCTTGTTTCATCAATTATCACCTCGGTGACAAGGTCTACAAAAGAACACACCTCCGTGCCATTGGGTTGCTGCATTGATTTGCAAACGTGGAAAATGACCTTTTCATCGCCCACCCCGAAGGTGAGCTCACCGGCCTCCACATCTACCAAGGCTTTCCCCGTTGTTAGGAAATGTTTTCCCAAGATAATTGGCACTTCATAATCGACCTCACAATCCAATACCACAAAATCCGTGGGCAAGATGAATCTGTCAACCCGCACCAAAACATCATCAATGATTCCCAAAGGTCGCTTCATAGTTCGATCCGCCATTTGAAGTCGCATAGAAGTTGCCCTAGGTTGACCAATTCCCAAGGTTTTGAAGACCGAATAAGGCATCAAATTGATACTAGCACGCAAGTCACACAATGCCTTGGCAAAATCCGCACTACCAATTATACAAGGAATAGTTAATGCTCCGGGATCCTCAAGTTTGGGTGCCATTGAATGCACAATTGCACTCACTTGGTGAGTCATCTTGATTGTCTTGCACTCCATGGATCTCTTATTTGTGACCAAGTCTTTCATAAACTTGGCATACCCGAGCATTTGTTCAAGAGCCTCAACTAATGGTACATAGATGGACAACTCTTCATCATTTCTATGAACTTCTTGAATTGGTTCTCACTCTTCTACTTTGCCAACCTTTGAGGATAGGGAGGAGGAGGCCTAGGCAATGGTTCCTTAGATTTTGGAACAACCAGCTCGGGTATGTCAATTACGTGTTCCCTAGACGGGTTCACGTCGTTTTGTGTTTCATCCTCATTGTCATGGATTTCAATCCTCACCTCACTAGTCGTCGGCTCTTCAAACACATGTTCAACCTCAATCGGAACCTCATCATGTTGCAAGTCATCATCATCACCAACAACTCTATTTTGCTTTGAAGAACTAGCCTCACCACCTCGACCACTCCTTGTGATCACCGCCATTGCATGACCGGTATTGTTGTTGTTATTCCCACCCTTAGGGTTCACCACCGTATCACTAGGTAGTGCCCCCTTCGGGCGAGTGTTTAAGACTAGTGATATTTTTCCCATTTGAACTTCAATATTGCGGATTGAGGTAGTGTGGGAGGCAATTTTAGCATCCAAATTCGCATTGCGTTCCATCATTTGTTTGAACATTTTCTCAATTTGACCCATGTCATTGCTTGAGGAAACTTGGGCTTGTGATTGATACAGGGGTGGATTGTTGGGTTGTTGATACATTGGGGGACTTTGAAAGCCCGACCCCCGGTTTCCATTTCCACCTCAATTGCTATTGTTGTTCCCGCTCCAATTTTTGTTGTTGCCTCCCGATTGTTGATTGTTGTTCCCCCAATTGCTTGAGTTGTTATTGTTGTTCCAATTACCTTGCCTTTGAGTGTTCCAATTTTGGTTGTTCCCTTGATTGTTCCAGTTTTGATTATTCCCTTGGTTGTTCCTTTTCCCTTGAAAATTATTGGCATACATCACATCTTCATTTTGCTCATCATAAGAGTTCTCATTATTGTACCCACTCATTCCTTGCTCACATTGGTCATTGTTGTTTTGCATTTGGTTTCCATGTGGCCTTCGCTTGTTAACCAAAAGATGTACCCCTTCCATAGCATGCACTTGATTTGTCCCTTGAATTTGTTAAAACTGCTCCTTAGAAAGTTGATTCATGGTGGTGGTAAGCTCGGCAATGGCTTATCCATGGTCCTGAAGCTCTTTGTGGAGATTTATAACACTTGGATCACCTTGGGACACATTAGCCAGACTTTGCCATGCTGACGAAGTGTCAGCCATTTCATCCAGGATGTCACATGCTTCATTGTAAGGTAGCTTCATAAAGCTACCCCCAACAAGTTGGTTGACCACACACTGATTGGTAGTATTGATGCCCCTGTAGAAAGTTTGTTGTATCATGGCTTCAGTCATGTCATTGTTTGGGCACCCTTTGACCATAGTTCTGTAGCGTTCCCAAATCTCGTGAAGAGGCTCATTCGGCTCTTGCTTGAATGCCAATATCTTATCTCTCAAAGCCGCCATGTGTCCGGGAGCGAAAAACTTGGCAATGAACTTATACGCCAATTCATCCCATGTAGAGATAGAATGATTGGGGAGTCGTTCAAGCCAATCCAGTGCCTTCCCTAGGAGAGAGAAGGGAAATAATTTGAGCCTCAAGGCATCCTCTGATATATTGGTTTGCTTGCTCCCCCAACATGTGTCCACAAAGCCTTTCAAGTGCTTGTAAGCATTTTGATGGGGAGCTACCGTGAAATACCCTCGTTGCTCTAGAAGTGTCAACATGACATTAGTGATTCGGAAATTGCCCGCTCGGATTCGGGGTGGGACAATTGCACTGACATATCCCTCGTTCGGAAGCATCCTAGGAGCAACTCTTGGTGGAGGCGGGGGAGGGTCTGGAATATTATTATTGGGATTGGCTTGTCGGCCCCGTCTTTGAGCTGGAGGTATTTGATGCAACTCATCCTCTCCGTTATCATCAACCTCATCCCCCGTATAATATTGCCTAAAGGATCATCCATATGTACCTGTATTGATTGAAACACACAAGTTAACAAAAAAGAAGGAAAGAAAAACAATCTACATCACTACTCAAATAGATAGTCAACACCGTTATAACTACCCAGCAACGACGCCAAAAAGTGATCGGCGCCCACCTATACCACTAATAAGTAGCAAGGAAGGGGTCGAAGCATATTTTTCCCGAGTAGGTCAGGATCAATATCCACAGGGAGTTATGTAAATGGGAGTTGAGTTTCTACTTAACTTAGTGGTGTTTCATGTTCTTAATTGCACTTCTCAACATAAGTGGTTTGTGACTATACTAAAGTTTACGTCTAAAAAGAACTATTATCTAGATAACTACAATCTTTTTGTGAATTATTATCAAGTGATTAGAGGCACTAGGGTTGGAACTTACTCCTATGCGAGTGAGTAATGGGGTCTAGAATCTAGGATAACCTTGTGAATTATGGGTGAATGACATAACCTCATACTTAATTGCTCACCCAATATCTCTGGGTAATTTGGGTGACTTTGCCCGAATTGGCTTTCTCAAGCCCAATTGGGTGTTTGAACAAATCAAATGAAATGGCTCAAGTCGGGTGTAACTATCTCTAGTATCCACCCTTTTATTGGGGCTATCAATCTCTTGAGTTCATCCCAATATCTTGTTAGCATATTTACCTAGACTTGGGTCATCTCTCTCAAGAATAACCCTAGTCATGAAATAGTGTTTGCAACCACTAATTCTGAGAATTAAGCATGAAATAGACTAAAAATCAAACACCCAATCACAACTTCATCCTAAAATAGAAGACTCATTAGTTACCCACACTAGGGTTGGGTCACAACCCTAGCTTGAGGGTCTAGTTACTCATTTTTAAAGAAGAAACTAAGATAGATGATGAAATTAAACCCATAAATGTTGATTACAAGAAGAAAATCTAAGAAGTATTGTAAAATCTAAGCTAAAATTACTCAAAACGAATAAAACAACTATTCACGTGCTCTCTACTAAGTTTGATGCCCTAAAAATGAGAAACACATGTATTTATACTAGGCTGAAAATACTGGACAATTGCCCTTACAGAGAATTCTCTCCCAACGAAGTTCTAAGCGCTCTAGCGGATTGGCTTCCGCTGCAGCGAAATAATAACCGTTGCAGCGTTTCTGAACTTGAGCATCTTCTGAATATCCATTCCGCTCCCAGCGGAAAATTATAGCGCTGCAATTGTCCCTGAAGGCGCGGCAGTGGAATAATACCGCTGACCGCGTTAGTATACAAACCCCACATTGCTGACTCTCAGATATTTTTGAACGATGCAGCGGCTGGGAGAGCGCTGCAACAGAATTATAGCACAGACAACGGAATAGCTTGGCCTAAAAACACACTCTCTAAAGTTTTGATCCGGGGCAGCGGATGGAATTCCGCTGCAGCAGAATATTTTCGCTCTCAGCGCTTCTGCTGGGTTTTGGGATAATGGAAGTTTTTTTGCTCCTCTTTGAGTCACTTTAAGTTAATATCTTCAATTCAACTCAATTTTCTGCAATTTAAACAACTTGCATCAAATTTTGGGAGTATCTTAATGCAATTATGCCTCAAAACCTAAGAATACAAGAGTAAATAATAGGTACAAATCCCTAGTTATCAGCGACACTAATGAAAAATGGCCATCTCAGGGAATTCTTAAGTGACCGGGACAAAAACAATTACGGTTGCAACCGTGATAACACGGAGCCCTAAAAAATAGGAGATGATCCCCCGCGCCAGACGATCAACATGATTTCCGGGGCGGGGGGGAGG
>ML275240.1:0-10305 GCA_005239495.1 Nicotiana undulata | reverse complement strand
TTTTTTTTTTTTGGGGGGGGGGGGGGGGGGAGGGGGGAAGGGTGCAGACAAAAGAATAGAAAATTGATAATACAAAAAAAGAAAAAGAAAAAAAAAGAGTAAAATTGGGGCAACTAAATAAATTTCTAGATAAATTGGGTTGAGATCCCTGAGTTTTATGGGTTGTATTTGGACTGCTTAATGGTCAGAATGGGCTATAAAAAATAATGGGTAATTTGGGCTCGGCCCAAATAAATCCAAAATATTTTGTAACCCAACTCATTAACTTCTAAGCGGAATGGATGAATTTGATGAGTTTAGGCTCAAATTACCAACCCTGTGTTGCCCATTTCTCTTGGTTGTCCGCAAAGAAAAAAGAAACAAAATCCAAGGTAGTATAGTAGAGATCTAGAGAACGAGAGAGAGAGGAGACATTGCTATGATATATAGGTGGCGGCGTGGGTATGTAAATATGTAAATCACCAATTGAGATTTTTACAGTGACGACTAATGAGTAATTTATTACTCTACAATGTTGAGGTTCTAGATCACTTTTATAATTTCATGGATCAACAATAAGAGAAGAAACCAAGATTCTATTTGCGAATAGGGGAATTTCAGTTATAGAAGTGTAATAATTCGGCCGATCGTTTCATGTATTTGAGGCCTGTTCCCTATTTGATGTCTCACGTATGTGTGTTTATTGTTTTGTCAGTTATATGGGGTTGGTTGGTTTGGCTTCGGGAATATTCGGAAGTGATTTGGTACTAAGTTGTAAGAGTTGACCGAGGTTTGACTTTTATATAAATGACCTCAGAATGGTATATTGATGGTTTCGATAGATTTATATGGTAATTTTGGGTTTTCGAGTATGCCTGAATTTTAATTCGGAGGTTCTTAGGCTGATTTGACTTTATTTGGCGAAAGTTATAAATTTGAAGGTTTGGAAGGTTTATAGGTTTGATCTGAAGTTCACTTTGTATTATCGAACCCAAATATTGGTTTCAAAAGTTGGAATAGGCTCTTTCTGCTATTTTGAGCTTGTGTGCAAAATTTGGGTTTAATCTAGATGATTAGTCTTGAATCAGACACTTGACATCAGATCTTTTTGCTGGTGTATGAAGTCCTTCCCGTTCGCGTGAAAGCATCGCGTTCTATATGAAGGAATTTGGAGCTAGGAGTTTTGATCTTCGCATTCGCGGAAGGAATCCGCGTTCGCGAAGAAGAGAGTGGTTCTGGACATTATACCTTTGCATTCGCGAGGCAACTAGGCGCGTTCGTGAAGGGGAGGGAGCCTTGGCCTTCACGTTCGCGAGGCTCTGATCTCATTCACGAAGGAGATTTTTTTGGTTCTACAGTATTTTGTGCTTTGTGAACGAGAGGCATGTGTTGCGTTCACGAAGGGTTTAACTAGGCAGTGCTTTAAGAAGTCTTTTTCGGGACTTTGGACTTATTTTATCATATTTTGAGATTAAGAGTTCGGATTGAGGCAATTTTTACCCACTTGGATTGGGTAAGTGTTCTTGACTCAGATTTGAATATTATTCATGATTCTACCTTTGATTTTTGTATTTGGTTGGTGAATCTAGAGAGCGAAATTGGGGGGTTTTGGAAAAACTTTTCTAGAGTGAAAAATGGAGATCTGAACCCCGATTTGGAGTCGATTTTGAATGAAACTTGTGTATTTGGACGCATGTTGGAATGAATTTTTGAAATTTATGAATTTTGTCGGCTTCTGGAAAGCGGGATTGGATTGACTTTTTTGTTGACTTTGTGCAATTGATAAAAGATGCAATCTTTATTGTTTGGGTTTGATTTTTATGTCGTTGTTTGACGTTATTGAGTTGTATTTATCTAGATTCGGCTCGTTCGGAGGTGTATTTGAGACAAAATACTACTTTGGGAGGTTAGAGGCTATCAGGTGGAGGTAAGTCTCTTGACTAACCTTGTTAAGAGGGAAACTCCTAGGATTTGACTTGTTTGCTATGCGTTTGAGGTATTAGGGGTGGTGTATATACGTGGTGGCGAGCGTATACGCATTCACCGAGTTTATATCATAATCGGGAGTAGAAATTGGAATCTTCCATGCTTTGTTTGACTATCTGCTCGTTTGATTCATGATTTGTTTGGCTTATGTGACTATATTTGCTCTCTTATTCATGTTAAAAATCATGCCTAGGATTATGGTTAATTGTGTAGGCATGGGAACCTATTCCTTATATGTTGAAATGTATAATTATCCGTATCTGTAACGACCCGGTCGGTCGTTTCGAGTGTCATAGCCCCGTTTCCTACAATTCTGCTTATTCATGTGTTGTTCACCTGTGTTGAGTTGTATCGAGTTGGTAGGTTTGGGTTCGTAGTAGTTTTGGTGTGAAATGAATAATTACTCTCTTAATTTGAAAGCTAAGTTAGAAAAGTCAACTGGAAATTTGACTTATGAGTAAACGAATTCAGAATTTGATTTTTATGATTCAGTTAGCTTCGTTGGGTGATTTTAGACTTAGGAGCGTGTCCAGAATACAATTTGGAGGTCCATGGTAGAATTATACTTGAATTGTCGAAAGTAGAAAATTTGACGATTTTGGTCGGCATTGAAAAATTTGGTATCGGGGTCAGAATGGAATTTTGGAAGTTAGAATAGGTTCGTAGTGTCATTCGTGATATGTGTGCAAAATTTGAGGTCACTCGGACGTAGTTTGATAGGTTTCGGCGTCGTGGGCGAATTATGGAAGTTTAGATGTTCTTAGGCTTGAATCCGAGATTGAATTGGTGTTTTGGTGTTGTTTTGGGTGTTTCGAAGGTTCGTCTAAATTCGAGTAGTGGTATATGACTTGTTGGAATTAGGGGTTAAGTTCCCGAGGGGCTCGGGACAATTTCGGATGGTTAACGAATAGAAATGGTGAAGTTTAAACTGTTGGAAGGCTGCTGGTGTGAAGTTTCTGATGTTTCCGCACCTGCGGATAGGGAGCCGCAGGTGCGATGGTCGCAAAAGCGGGGGTCAAACCGCAGATGCGGAATTTGGTGCAGGAGTGAAAGTCTGACCGCATCTGAGGAACCGCATGTTCGAAGATGCGGTCGCAGATGCTGAGTCTCGTGGTTTAACGAAAAACCGCACATGCGATGAGATTTCCGCAGGTGCGAGAAAGGGGTCCGCAGGTGCGGGATCTCTGGGCAGAAGCTATATAAAGCCCACTTCGCAAAATTTTACCCTTTTTCCACCATTGTTGAACGAGTTTTTGAGCTAGGGTAGTGTTTTTCAAGGGATAATCACGAGTCATTACTGAGGTAAGTCGCTTGGGATTAATTATACGCGTTTATGATATTTTTCCATTGATTAAGCATGAAATTAGTAGAGGTTTAGGGTGAAGTTGAGGGAGTTAGGGTTTGAATTTTGGAGAGTTTTAGGTGATAATTTGAGGGACCAAACGGATTCCGATTTTAATAAATTTAATATGGTTAGACTCGGGAGAGGATGAGGTTTATTATTTTGCCATTTCTGACTGATTTTGTGACGTGGGCTCGGGGGCCGAGTTTTGGCCAATTTCGGAATTTTGGCCTATTTATGTAGTTTTTATTGCGGAATTCGATTCCTTAGACTATGTTGATAGTAGTATTCTAGTTTTTGTTAGATTCTGAGCTTTTGGAGACTGAGTCTAGAGACGAGGGCATCCTGAAGTAGGATTTTACGTTGTTGAGGTAAGTAATAGTTTTAACTCTGGCTTTAAGGGTATAAACCCGGAGAATATGATATCATGTGATTTTTTGGAGGTGATACCCACGCTAGGTGATAGGCGTGTGGGTGTATACCTCGAGGGATGCAGACTTGGTCCGTCCCGTGAGGCCTCTTGGCCATCATTTGTGTTTACGTAGTTACTTGTTGTTGAACTTGTCTGCCTTCATGTTAGAGATCATGCTTAGGCTTTATGCATGCTAATATTATTTGTACTCAGTCATAGAAATTATTGTACATGTTTACCTCAGTCTCTATTATTCATTAATATGCTATGATACTTGTTGTGGGCTACCTCCCCTTATTTGTTAATGATGGTGAGGCTAGTGAGGTGCATGATTGAGTGAGGCCGAGGGCCTGGTTGTTAGGATATTAATACCATAGCGCGCGAGCTGTCCGTGTAGCACATGAGCTGACCGTGCGGGTCCAGGTATTGATACCATAGCGCGTGAGTTATCCGCGTAGCACATGAGCTGACCGTGCGCATCCGGGTATTGATATACGGCACGCGAGCTGTCCGTGCTTAGCGAATGGGATTTGGGAGCCCCTCTGGAGTCTGCACACACCCCAGTGAGCGCAGAGTGCTGTGTGAGTGTTGAGTGCTGAGTGATGGAGTGACGTTGCTGTAAGGTTGCCTTCACTTTTTCTGTTGCTGCATTTTACCTGTTAATTTCTTTGTAGAATTTACTAAGTTATGAGCTTTACCTGTTTATTCATGTTATTGATAAATTGTGAAAATAAATAATTGGACTGATTTGCTTAGCTCGTCACTATTACTCAGTTCCTTAGTTATTTCCGTTACTACTGAGTCGGTTATACTCATACTACACCCTGCACATTTTGTGCAGATCCGGGTGAGTTAGAGCGCAGCGATCGTTGAGTGCAGGCCAGCTATTTGCGGAGACTTCAAGGTAGCTGCTAGCGTTCGCAAGACCTTGTTACTCCTTTTTATCATCTATTTCTTCTTTTGGACAGTTAGACAGTTTATATATCTTAGTTCATAGTTTTACACGCTCATGACTTAGTGACACCCCGATGTTTGGGGCTCGTTTTCGCACTTTATATAGTTTATGAAAAATCTAAAGGTTGGAAATGTTTTATTTATTTCATATAGTTGATTTAGTAGTAATATTTTTAGAAATAGGCTTGCCTTGTAACATGATAGGCGCCATCGCGACCATGGTCATATTTTGGGTCGTGACAAGTTGGTATCAGAGCCTAGGTTACATAGGTCTCACGATTCATGAGCGGGTTTAGTAGAGTCTTGCGGATCGGTACGGAGACGTCTTTACTTATCTTCGAGAGGCTGTAGAACCTTTAGGAAATTTCACATTCTTGGATTCTTATCGTGCGTTCTGTGTATTCTAGTAACTGAACATCTATTATTTCATTCTCTCCCAGATGGTGAGGACTCGTGCTACCGTTCAAGAGGGTCAGTCATCAGATAGGGCTGCGAGAGGCCGTGGCCGTGTTAGGGGTGGAGAAATCGCAAGCGCAGTAGCTGGGGAAGCACCTGCAGTTCCCCCAGTTATTCCCGTTCAGGTCAGGTCCCGGAGGTAGATGTTCCGGAGGGACCAGCTCAGACACCACCTGTGCCTATTGTTATTCCAGGCCTTCAGGAGGCCCTGGCCCAGATTCTGTCAGTATGTACGGGCCTTGCTCAGGCGGCTTCAGCTCTCAAGCCTGGAGAGGCACTCAGATTCCTGCCGCCCGCACACCTGAGCAGGCCATTCAGGGACATCAGACACCAGGGGCACTTCCAGCCCAGCCGATTGCAGCTGCTCAGGAATATGTAGCTCCTGTGATGCCATAGGATGAGCAATGCAGATTGGAGAGGTTTGGGAGGCTCCAACCTCCATCATTTAGTGGTGCTGAGGGGAGGATGCAAAGGGTTTCTTAGAAAAGTGTCATAGGATGCTTCGGACTGCGGGTATTCTGGAGACCAGTGGGGTCTCGTTCACTACTTTCCAGTTCTCTAGGGCTGCACTTAATTGGTGGGAGGATTACGAGAGGCGTTGGCCAGTTGACGCAGCGCCCCTTGCTTGGCAGCAGTTCTCCATTCTCTTTCTGGAGAAGTTTGTACCTGAATCCCGCAGAGAGAAGCTGCGCAGGCAGTTTGAGTAGCTTTGTCAGGGTGAGATGTATGTTACACACTACGAGATGCGGTTCTTTGAGTTGGCTCGTCATGCGGTCGGGTTGGTCCCAACAGACCGCAAACGGATCAGGAGGTTTGTAGATGGTCTCGGTTTTGAGCTTCGGTTGCTTATGACCAGGGAGAGAGTATATGGTGCTACCTTTGATGCGGATGGCTCAGGCTGGTTGTCTTTATCCCGTATGCGCATGCTAAATTGTTAAAGATTTCATGGATATTGAAATGACAGATATTTTTGAGAAAATGAAGTAGTAATTGTGTATTTACTTCCAGAATTTATTTGAATTGCAGTTACCTTTAATGTTTACTGTCTTTATCATCCTCATATGCCTATTGCTATTATCATACCTTGTTAATTTATATTGTTAGACCCTAGTGAGTGTCAAGTCGACCTCTCGTCACTACTTCTTCGAGATTAGACTGGATACTCACTGGGTACATATTTATTTATGTACTCATGCTATGCTTCAGTACTTAATTGTACAGGTTCTGAGGCTGGTGCATCTGGTTATCAGACCGGAGCTCGATTCTGAGTATAGATTGGACCTGACTTCACGGTGAGCTGCTTCTCCTGAAGATCCTCGGCAGCACCATGGAGTTTCTTTTTTTATTTCCCGTCTATTTCTTCCATACAGTGGGACAGTTATATTATATCTTTTGTAAATTCTGTTAGTATGCCCGTAGGACTTGTGAAACTAGTTCCTGGCACACACATAGTAGATATTATGGTTTACGGGTCTGTATATATTTTGGCTCACGCCACCTTATGACTGCTTTTGGTTAAATTGGCTAATTACCCTGTTCAATTAATGTTTTTAAGCTTTAAAAACTTAGCACGTGTTGGAATGTTTAATCAAATATGAAAAAATCCTTATTAAATTGAGTGTTGGCTTGCTTGACCCTAGTGTTGGGCCCCATCACGACCTGAGTTAGGATTTTGGGTCGTGACATAGAAGAATTCCCCGCCTTTCTCCTATTGTGTCTCTGCCTCCTTAAGTCGAATCTGTGTCAAAAGTATGTCCAACCTCCTCAAAATACCGTTTTTCATGTATATATACCAAGTAGGGTTGGGCCCAAACAATTATACATTTTCCTACGCGAAAAAGAACAATTTTTCAGGTCTGGACGCTCGCGGTCCGGGCGCGGTACTTTCCCAGTGCACTGCCTCAGTCTGCGTCCAAGTCCGCGGTTGCGGTTTCGATTGCGTTTTCACCCTGTTCTGTTTAGAATTTAAAAAAAATATCAAACATGAAATTTGTAGCCCTTTGAGTTAGCGTCCAACCATATATTATATAGCCAATGGAGTTGGGAGCAAAGAGTGTGTCTATTTTACTAGGCAGTGCGCAATATACCTACTCGAGTCTTTGTTTGTTCTTAACTATCAAATTTGACCCCTGAACACGATCCCGGCTTAATTCTTTGGGCTTTTACTTAGACTTCAAAGCTCCAAATCACTTGAATTCATTTCATAACATCTATATAGCTCGGAATCACTCCTACAAGGCATAAAATACACAATTAGTGCAAAACATTAACGATTAAAGCCTATTATCAACTATTTTCCCAAATGTTTCTTAACAAATTCATATATAAATAATGATTTAAAAAAAAGGTCCCTCCACCGTTAATATTTGATTTGTGACTCTCTCTCTTTTTATGTCTTTTGTGAACATCTTAACTACCAGAACTTGAAAAGCTATAGTACGTACTGGTATAGTGTTTTATCAATAATTTAAAGTAGCTTAAACAAACGAATAATAGATCGAGTTTAGAGAAATTCAATGAGAATTTTTCTTGCCATATCTAATCTTTACTTAATTAAATTTGTTTTTTTAAGATTAAGACGTCTGATTTGAATACATATCTAAATATCAAGATGTGTATTAAGATTATGACATTTGATTCTGAATAAACAACTGAATATTAAGATGTGTATTAATATATGAATACTAAATGATTAAGATTGTTTGATTTTTAACATCTGAATGTGTAAGATTTATCTTTATTTGAAAATTAATAAACATAAAATTTAAATGGAATACTAATAGTTGTTGATGGTAAAGGTTAACGGGTGAATACAGACTAGAGGCGGTGGTTGGTGGTAATTTTGGTTGACGGTGGTGGTTTAGGGTAGTAGCTAGTCGTGATTGGTAATGGTGGCGATTATGATTGAGGATGAGGGTGGTGATAGTTAATAATAGCGGGTGGTGGTGGTAGTTGTGTTTGAGTAAGGTGGTGGTAGCTTATAATTATGATGGCAGTGCTGGTTATGGTTGTTGATGGTGATGGCGTAGTTAGTTGTAAATTGTGATAGTTGAAGTGAATGAGTGTTGATTGTGGTTGAGAATGATGGTGGCGACATTGGTGGAGATGGTGGGTGGTGATAGTCGATAATGGTGATGGCTATGATTGATGATGGAGGTGTGACAGTGGTGGTAGAGACAGGGTGGTAGTTGATAATGGTATGTGGTGGCGACAGTTAATAATGAATATGGATGGTAGCATCTTAATGAAATTAAGTCTCTGTTATAGATCTTAATCATACAGACTTATTCAAACTCATTAAGTGGTTGTGAAGTAAAAAATAAACACACTTAATGATTAAGATCTGAATAATTAAAATTTAGACTTAAAAAACAAACACTTAACGTCTGATATCTGAATGATTAAGATTCACACTTTCATTAAGTGCAAACAAATGAGAGCTTAATCTTTATGTAGGAAATGTATTATCTTTGAATAAATTTTAGAACTATATCCCCTCAAATATGAAATAACATAATTTAACATAAAATATGGGTAACTAAGTCGTTTATTTAATAATTCTGATAAATTTGTAAATATTAACAAGCAAAGGAACTAAAGTGCACATTTAAATTTATTGAAGGTTAATGTGCTTAGTTACGTATCAAACGAACTAAAGTCAAAATTTACCAATAACTAGAGACCAATAGTCCTATTAATCTAGGCATTTAACATAAATAACTAGAGGCATACTTTTGTTACTAATAGATTTTATAACCTATTGTATCTGATTATTTACCCTTTTTAAGTTATTAATTTTGGTTTAACATAACTAATTAGATTCATATGCTATTTTTTATAAAGATAGTACAGTAATTACATATACGTTAGTATTAAATGACTCAATATTGTAACTTCAAGGTCACTTATTAGATCTTTATGTTATGTTTAAATTCTTAGCTTTAAGAAAAAAAAATCTTTACTTTTTAAATTCCGCGCTCTCTTAACCAGCCATCACATAATTAGGTGTCACGACCCAAATTCCCACCCTTTAGGCCGTGATTACGCCTAACGTTGAACCTGCTAGGCCATCAAACGTATAACTTTCAATAACAATTTAAAATCATTTAATACGGAATAAAACGCTACCTCGTCAACTTCAACCAATTTCCATCACATACTGAGATAATAGTGGGACAGCCGTTTAACCGAAAATCGATAACATGCTTTTCCCTTTTTCATATTCCCAAAAGATTCCTTCAAACATCGCTAATAAAAATAACGAAACTTTAAATGCGGAAAGTAAGAACATAACAACCGTAAAAAAAATGTAAGCTCCCAAAACCGGGGTGTCACAATCTCACGGACTAACTACTAGAATACTAAATACAAGTCTGGAATGAAAGTACTACACTGTCTTGGAAATAAAGAAGAAAGACAATGAAACGGTAAAGGAAAGAAGCCTCGGAATCCACGGACGCCAGTGTATACCTCAAAGCTCTGACGTGGACTGAAGGTATCTCCCTCAGAACGCTCCACGGGGTCCGGTNCGGTAGCAGGGTCTGCACAACACAAGGAAGTGCAGTGTAGTATCAGTACAACCGACCCCATGTACTGAGTAAGTGCCAAGCCTAACCCCGGCCGAAGTAGTGACGAGGCTAGACTTAGCATAATACGATCACCTGTCCTAGTCTAAGCAGATATATGTACAAGAATTAACCGATAATGAAAACAAGTATGATCAAATAGAAAAGATATGGGAACAAATAGGGGAAAAATATTAACGGGGCAGCAATAATATTGGAACTTAAACGATAAAATAAGATATGGAGTGTACATGCTAGGGATATAGGAAAAACAACATCTAATTCACAACGGTACAGTGAGAATGCGACTAGAAAGTAAAAATAGAAACCGAAGAAACAGCTACCAGTATGCGGGAATCAATCAAATAACAGAGCACGACATGTCCCCTCGTGCGTAATCTCAAATATCAAATCGGAACGGCATGTCCCCTCGTGCATATATCGCAAATATCAATCGGCACGGCATGTCCCCTCGTGCATATATCGCAATATCACAACACGGTATGTCCCCTCGTGTGTATACAATAAATATCAATCGGCATGGCATATCCCCTCGTGCATATTTAACAATATCAACACTCGGCACGGCATGTCCCCTCGTGCATAACAAT